>CM065697.1:50100296-50110296 GCA_017654935.2 Phymorhynchus buccinoides
ACACCCATGTTTGTTTTACAGGCGATTCAGTGAATAGTCCTTGCCGTACCCCGTGGGTGCCCACACACCCATGTTTGTTTTACAGGCGATTCAGTGAATAGTCCTTGCCGTTTGTTTTACAGGCGATTCAGTGAATAGTCCTTGCCGTACCTCGTGGGTGCCCACACACCCATGTTTGTTTTACAGGCGATTCAGTGAATAGTCCTTGCCGTACCTCGTGGGTGCTCACACACCCATGTTTGTTTTACAGGCGATTCAGTGAATAGTCCTTGCCGTACCTCGTGGGTGCCCACACACCCATGTTTGTTTTACAGGCGATGCAGTGGATAGTCCTTGCCGTACCCCGTGGGTGCCCACACACCCATGTTTGTTTTACAGGCGATTCAGTGAATAGTCCTTGCCGTACCCCGTGGGTGCTCACACACCCATGTTTGTTTTACAGGCGATTCAGTGAATAGTCCTTGCCGTACCTCGTGGGTGCTCACACACCCATGTTTGTTTTACAGGCGATTCAGTGAATAGTCCTTGCCGTACCTCGTGGGTGCCCACACACCCATGTTTGTTTTACAGGCGATTCAGTGAATAGTCCTTGCCGTACCCGTACATGTTTGTTTTACAGGCGTGGGTCCTTGTACCTCCCACACACACCCATGTTTGTTTTACAGGCGATTCAGTGGATAGTCCTTGCCGTACACCGTGGGTGCCCACACACCCATGTTTGTTTTACAGGCGATTCAGTGGATAGTCCTTGCCGTACCCCGTGGGTGCCCTCGCACCCATACTTTGACATAGGGGTTTGGTGCTTCTGCACACTTTACTGATGTGTTCTTACATACATGCACAACACTGTTTCCGTCTGTCTCTCAGTCTCTGTCTCGTTTTATCTGTTCGTCTGTCTGTCCGTCTTTCTATATGCTTGTCTCTCTTTGTTTGTCTGTTCGCCTGTCTGTTTGTCTTTGACTTAGTACTATTAGCCATGCCTGTTTGTATGTTTGTCTGTCTAAGCGTCTCTTTTTCTCACCTCCTCCTCTCTCTCTTTGTCTCTGTGTTTGTCTTTCCCGGTTTAAAAAAAAAAAAATATATGTATTTCTATATCTGCCTCTGTCTCTCTGTCCCTCTGTATATCTCTCTCTCTCTCTCTCTCTCTCTCTCTCTCTCTCTCTCTCTCTCTCTCTCTCTCTCTCTCTCTCTCTCTCTCTCTCTCTCTCTCTCTCTCTCTCTCTCCCCACCCTTTCTCTCTCTCTCTCCCTCTCTCTCTCTCTCTCTCTCTCTCTCTCTCTCTCTCTCTCTCCTCTCTCTCTCTCTCTCTCTCTCTCCCCCGCCCTTTCTATCTGTCTCTCTCTCTCTCTCTCTCTCTCTCTCTCTCTCTCTCTCTCTCTCTCTCTCTCTCTCTCTCTCTCTCTCTCTCCCCGACCTTTCTATCTGTCTGTCTGTCTGTCTGTCTGTCTGTCTCTCTCTCTCTCTCTCTCTCTCTCTCTCTCTCTCTCTCTCTCTCTCTCTCTCTCTCTCTCTCTATCCCCCCCCCCTCCCTTTCTATCTGTCTGTCTGTCTCTTTCTCTCTCTCTCTCTCTCTCTCTCTCTCTCTCTCTCTCTCTCTCTCTCTCTCTCTCTCTCTCTCTCTCTCTCCCCCCCTCTCTCTCTCTCGCTGTCTCTCTCTCTTACCACATGACTCATTTATGGCCATTGAGTTATGAATCATAAACTATAATTTGTTGTTCATTTACTCCCTTGTTGTTGTTGTTTTCAACACAAATGTTTGATGTTTTGGCATGCCCATGCTCGAATCGGTCATTGACAAAGTCATAACATTTCAGCAAGATTCAATGAACGGTTTTGAAAATATGAAGCAAAACGTAAAAGTATGTGTTTATGTCATAAGCTTCACATAAGCTAGAACACCAAGGCTACATCAAAATGTTGTTAAGTTCTGCATAGTTATGTTTGGATTGTCTTTAGCCATGACACGCTCATAGCATAACATCATCAGTCCAAAATCTGCTCACGTGGCGGGGTAATAAAAAAACGGTCACACACGTGATGTTCTCATCACTAGCTGGTGATTCGTACCATATTGTTCAAGTGCTTCGGCTGTTGGGATGATCCCTGGAGTATTTTAGTCATGGTACGACAACAACAACAACAACAACAACAACAACAACAACAACAACAACAACAACAACAACAACAACAACAACAACAACAACAACAACAACAACAACAACAACAACAGTATCGTATTGCCATGGTAAAGTGTAGTCTTTCGTGGAAGACTTTGACTCTCAAACTAGGAGGCATTTGCACTGAGTCTAGTGCTGCAGCCCAAGCTGTTCGCTGACCTTTGGGGACCTTCCCTAATGTCAGCTGTCCTCCAATCCCTTTGGCTGATAGAATGGGGATGTACACTGGGCAAATCTTCCCCACTATAAATGTAATTTTATCCCAGCCCTCCGGAACAGCAGCTGCCCGCTCTGCTATCTGGCAGTCATAGTTAGAAACGACAGACAGGCAATGATGCATAGTGTGACGAACGAGGTTTCGGATTTTTAGCGCGTTTTAGTGTCCATCGCCTGTTTTGAATCTGTGGCTTATGGTCATGCAGTTTTCAGTTTTCGTTTCTCTGGTTCTGTGTCTGTCTGGATGCGTCGCAGCCGCCACTTATGATGATAAATCGCCACGGAACTAGGAGGACGCATGTACCTAATAGACAATACAGAAGGAGAAAGACCTACTGCTTACCCTGGGTTAAAACCATTAAACCCTCCAGTTCAGACGGGAAGGCCCAGGCCCCACTTCCAGAAGCAAGCAAGATTTTTTTTAAATCCCTAGTGATCAGTAGTTGCAAGCTCAGATGGTGATCTGGTCAGCGCTGATGGTGACAGCGGTGACAGTGGCCTCGCTCAGTAGGTTCCACTCCATGGCAGTTCGGATGAAGAAGGAGCAATATTGTCCGGCACATCCTCTAACCCTAATGTGCGTAGGCTCACTGCGTCTTGTCCCTGTTTTAGCTCGTGTTCGTCTGGTGTTTCAGCATCTGGAGACGTGCAGACCTTCGAAGATGGGTTCGTCCCAGTCAGGTCGCCTCAGCAATCCTGGCTCATGGCTTCTCTACCGCTGCCGTTGCAGGTTATTTTTACTATTTAGGTATTAGGTACTTTATAGTCACGGAGGCGCCTCTGTGAAATTCGGGTTACTCCCAGCTGGAGAGCGCGTCGCAGCCAGGGGCGCGCCACATGTTTTTTTGCATGCGATTTTTGTGTGACTGATGAGGAAGGAAAGGGGGGTAAATTCTGACCAAATGACAACTTTTTCGTTGCCACTGGGTTTAACGTGTGATAAGTGCATGGGCACACAGGACCTCGGTTTATCGTCTCAACCGAAAGACTCCAGACCGTAAGGCCTAGTGCAAAATGAGAGGAAAAATCCCCTGTACCCAGGTTCGAACTCGGGTTTACTTGACACGAGGCGAACGCGTTACCTCTGTGCCAGTCTACAGGTTAGTTCATAGGGTTAATTTCTTAGGCATTCATAATTTGTGCAGGTGTTCAAATATGTCGTCTGCTTGTTATGAATTGGTTTGTGTCATTGACATTGTTTGTTCTTCTTCTTTTTCTCCTCAGGCAGCCAACTTCATCAGGCTGAAGATTCTGCTGCATGTGTGTGTGTGTGTGTGTGTGGGGGGGGGGGGGGGGGGGGGGGGGTGTAGCAAGAAGACAAGCAGTTAGAAAGCGGGGATAAGCATAGGAGTGATGGAAAGGAAAGGAAACATAAATTAAAACCTACTGTACTTTGTGCCCTTGCCACATCCACACCCAGACGATGATCGAAGGCAAACATCCTGCTTTGGATTGCTTAGGGGCTATGCTTTCGTGGGGTATATGTCTAATACTATCCGCAGGGAGGGGTGGGGGATGGAGGAGGGAGGTATCGAGTGGGCTGCGGACTAGTTTATCGCCTAGCAATAGGTAGGCCTACACAAATCACAATTTGCTTTGCTTGATATTTCCTTAATTATTACTGTTTTATCAAACCGTTTTTCCAGAATGCATAAACAATAAACATGTGTTGCAGTTTGAATGGTTTAGTACATCCGTTGTACCAATGTGTATGTAGAAACTCCTTCTGAAATGATTCTTCTTCTTCAGCGTTCCAGCTGAATCATGCCCAAGATGTCCAGTCCGGTGTTGTTGATGAAGTTGGTGGTTGTCTCCAGGTCTTGCTTGGTAGGCCTCCCTCACAGCTTTCCCTCCATCGTAGCTCCGTTTGGCCAGTGCTGGGTCCGTGCTTCTTGATACAGGGGGGCAGGACTGCAGGATGTGCTCGGGGGGTTGTGGGCCTGTCTCACACGGGCAGTCATGTGTGTGTGTGTGAATGGCTTAGAACATCCATTTTATCAATGTGAATGCAAAACACTCCTTTTGAAATACAATTAATAATGTTCTATCGCGCAATGTCATTATATATGTTTTTGTTTCGCTCATATATATAGACAGACACACACACACACAGATACATCTTACCAGTAAAACAAGGTGGGCCCAACTCGATGTCTGTGGACCACAGTACCCAAGGACAACTAAACAACGGCAACACACGATGGATCATATAACTTATACTATAACAAGTGTGTCGACGAGCGGCAGATATGTCATTTGCCCTTTACTCCTCTACCTCCCCTCCCTCTCACAACTTAGCCCACGTCCTCTTTGTGTTATTTGGGTGATATGCCTACACACCCTTCACTGGAGTGCATATCCTTTACCACCCTTAATCGGTGGGTGCACACTCTTAACAGTCATGTTGATGATGAAAGAGTTACCATCCTTAGACAGAGTTACTGCCCTTGCTCATGTCTACTCCTCCCTCTCTCTCTATGCAAAAGGTTAAAGATTATGTGCACTGGTTCACGAGATCTAAGAGGGTCAAGAAAAATGGAGACATGTCTGCCACTCGGCGACATCTCTGTGGCATAGGTTATTGATCATTGTCTTCTACTCATTGCATTACACCATCACACAACATTTGAAGTGAGTGCATGCAGTAGTTCACGAGATATAAGGTAAAGAGAAACGAGGACATGTCTGAAGCTCGGCGACATTTAAAGCCCCCGGGGCATAATTTGTACGGCAATGTCTTCTACTCTTAGTATTACACCCACACATAATTTATGAACCAATCTTTTTTTACTCTTAGTATTACAACCGCACACACAATTGGAAGGGGTTCTATCTCCTAGTTCACGAGATACAACTCATACATGAAATATAGAGTGCCAAGAAGGAAACTTCGGGTTTCAAGGTCAAACGTGAAGATCAAGGTCAGCACATCAACAATGCATGCTCTTGTGTCTTCTGCTGTAGGTGATACACCACCACACAAAATCTGAAGCGCTTATGGCAAGCACAAATGTGGGATATATGGCTAAAACTCCAATTTGTATACACCAACCACGTCCCAGGTCTACCAGTGTCCTTGACCTTGATCTTGACCTTGATCAGCACCCCATCCTCAGAATTGCCACAAGCCAATGCATCTACACACCAAGTGTACCGATTGTAAGTCATACGGTGTAGAAGATATGACCCATAAACGACATTTATGTTTCCAACGTCATACGTCCATTTTAAGGTCACCACAGTAATAATTTACGCCCGGATCGTTTGCCTCGCCTGGTGATACACCACCGCACAAACTTTGAAGCGATTCTCTCAAGCGGTTCGCGAGATATCATTGCGACAGATATAAAAACAAACGCAACAAAATCACGCTCCTTTGCCGATCGTGTGCTCGGGCAGAGGACAACAATAAAGCAAGCCGTGTCGTATTTGGTTTCACTGGTAGCGTTGGCAAAAGGGACAGCCACACGTCCACTAAAATCGTACGACTGTACGATGCGATTCGATCACGTGGTCTCCAAGAACAAATTTTAATTCGCGCTTCCAGATAACGTGATCGAATCATATCGCACAGTCGAACGATTTAAGCTGACGCGTGTCTGGCTCTTGATTTCCAAACGCCCACGTGCAACTTGATTGACGGACAGTGAACAGAAACTAACGTCCTGACCCGACATTGATAGTGATACTCGGGTTACAGGATAGAGAGAGAGAGAGAGAGAGAGAGAGAGAGAGAGAGAGAGAGAGAGAGAGAGAGAGAGAGAGAGAGAGAGAGAGAGAGAGAGAGAGAGAGAGAGAGAGAGAGAGAGACGAGAGAGAGAGAGAGAGAGAGAGAGAGAGAGAGAGAGAGAGAGAGAGAGAGAGAGAGAGAGAGAGAGAGAGAGAGAGAGGAGAGAGAGAGAGAGAGGAGAGAGAGAGAGAGAGAGAGAGAGAGAGAGAGAGAGAGAGAGAGAGAGAGAGAGAGAGAGAGAGAGAGAGAGAGAGAGAGAGAGAGAGAGAGAGAGGAGAGCAGAGAGAGAGAGGGGGAGTGCTTAAGACGTTCGCCTGCCAATTCAGTGGGGTTCGAATCCCAGCTTTTCCCTTTATTATTTCCCGTTCCATTTGAAAAAAAAATCAAGCTGAACATCGAGTCCTTGGGATTGGACCTTAACGCAAGTCTGGCCCGTACGCTTTACGCACGTGGAAATACCATGGCAGTGAAAAGCCGAAAAGAGTAGGGAGAAATCCCGCTGCCTGGTATAAGCCAGATAGATTGCTAAGTTTCCCGAAACAACCCCCACCCCACCCCCACAAAAATGTGGTGCTGTACTGCCGGTGACGTGCTCCCCAGGTGGGAGCAGCGCGAATTAATAGATATATACGAGTCTCTGTGGATAGAATATACACTGCTCAAAATGTGCTAAGGATACTTTCATAACCTTGTGTAATTGTAAGCAATATTATTACTTTGGTATTTTGGTATTAATATTCTAGTCACAGACACTTATCTCTGTGGAATTCGGGCTGCTCTACCCCGGAGAGCGCGTCGCCGCAAGTGCAGCGCCTACTCAATTAAAAAAACAATGTTTTGGGGGGCACAGGGTGAGGAGGGTGTGTGGACACACTTGGAAAACCTAGCTATCAATTTGGCCATACCAGGCAGCGGGAGTTCTCCCTGCTCTTACCGACTTTCAACTGCCAGGCAGCGGGAGTTCTCCCTGCTCTTACCGACTTTCAACTGCCGTGGGATTTTTACGTGCGTAAAGCAGCACGGGTCAGACTAGCTTTAAGTCCCCATCCGAAGAACTCGACGTTCAGTTCCTTTTTCCTGTCAAACTAGAAAGAAAGGGCGAGGACGGGATTCGAACCCGGGTCACTCACGCTGCAGTCACGCATTACATTTGGCAGGCAAACGTCTTAACCACTCTGCCACCTTTCTCCCTATTACATGATCGTTGTAGTGTTCTCGGCTTGACTTTGTTCTCAATTTACGTGCGCATGCGCGAAATCGAACATGACGTACCATCAAATTGTATCTGTTGTGTATTCGACAATAAACTGACCCTAAACCTATCCATAACCATATTCCAAACCCTAACCCTAACCTGCATCCGTCAAATACACAAAAACTTTGATGGTACGTTATGATATTACTGTCTCAATTTTGCGCATGCGCACGTGAATTGAGAACAGGGCAATGCGAGAACACTACACCGGAAAGAACAATCATCCCTGAGAACACACACAAATTTGTTTTATCCAACTTCCTGTTCACGTGCATCCCCCCCCCCCCCCCTCCCCCGAAAAAAAGAAAAGAAAAAAGAACAAAAAAGTGTAATATTGCTAAAATGGATCGAAAATATAAAAGTTAGTAAACTTGTCAGAATCAACGATATTTCTCACTCACCTCGTATGAGTCATACAAGAGACAACGTTTGATGGCCGAAGTGAGATAATGACATCAGTTGACACGCAAAGAGTTGTCTTTCTGTATTGGCATGCTGGAGAACAGTTGTACACAGACTCATTGTGTCATTAGCGTTGCCTCTAGAGCTTGGATTCGCAGCCATGAGCTTGGCATTGCTGACAGACGTGGTGAAGGTGGCAGAATTTGGGTGACTGGTAACAACAATGGCTGTTTGCCTGAGTTTTTTTCAGGCCTGCCACAATCGTGTCACACATGCTCTCTGGCAGCATGTTGATTTGCTGAATGCCTCATTATGGAACATTTCCACCCAAACTGGGAGGACGACATTAAGCTTGAGCAAAGATGCTTTCCGACTCCGGATTGACCATGATAAGCTTGGTTCCTACACGGAGTCAACAAATAAAGAAAATCGAAACAAAAGAAACATAAAATACCTTTGGGGAATGTTCCACCAGACTGGCTGGCAGTTCATGGGGCTGCTGATGTTTTCTTCTGAGTTGATGTCAGTGCCATTTGAAGCGTGAACTGTGTTCAGTAGGCTGTTGTAGATTGGTGGTAGGTCATATCCAATATCCCTGTTTAAACTTGGTTTTCTTTCTCTAATTTTTATTGCCTCCTTTATTTGTCTTTTCGTGAACTGTGATTCAACTGTCAATAATTATGCTAGTTTGGAATGTGTTAGTACGGTGGGGTTTTGTTGTCACATGTTCACAGTATGCAGAAGAAGTTATGGTAGTATGTTCATTCAGTCTTGTGTTCAAAGGTCGGTCCGTCTCTCCGATGTAGTCCACATCATTCCTGGCACTGAATGTGGTAGACAACACCACTTTTCTCGTTCAAGTCAGTCTTATATTTAACCTTTGTGACCTGGGATCGGATGGTGTTAACTGGTTTGTGAAGCCGTTGTACGCCATGTTGACTGACTGACATTGAGAGACGCTCCACATTCCTTTGACGTATGGCATGATGGCGGTGATGGCCTCTTTCTCACTGGATCGTCTTTTTGGTTTGGGGCGTTCAAGATCCAGGATGTATAGCCATTAGCCTTGAGAGCAGATCTGATGGGGAGTTTCTCTCTCTCTCTCTCTCTCTCTCTCTCTCTCTCTCTCTCTCTCTCTCTCTCTCTCTCTCTCTCTCTCTCTCTCTCTCTCTCTCTCTCTCTCTCTCTCTCTCTCTCTCTCTCTCTCTCTCTCTCTCTCTCTCTCTCTCTCTCTCTCTCTCTCTCTCTCTCGGCTTTGTCTGGAAGAACCAGGGAGTTGGGAACGATAAATCTTTCATATGTGAATTCAAAGAACGACTAATTTCTTCCTATCAACAAATAGAAGGGAGTGAGAAGTATGCATGGTTTTTACAGTTTAATAGTGATTTACAGTGTGACAAATATTTGCTAGTTTTAACACGAAAATGGTACAGGGATTATTTAGCTCGTTTTAGAAAGAAAACGCTTGGACTCCAAGCTAGCCAGCGCTGGTATAATACTGACACACTGCCTGATATGATTTTTTAAATTATTTTATTGAACCTTTTTTTTACATTTTCAAATACAGAACATAAACATAGCTAGGCAAAATAATACAAACCATATGACAAAAATAACACAACATATACACATACAAACACATACGCCTGCACATATTCACACACACACACACACACACACACACACACACACACACACACACACACACACACACACACACACACACACACACACACGTGAACGCGCACACGCGCGCACACAGACACATATGCACACATATACTACATTGTTTAGGTTAAATAAATAAATAGGTACATTCAATAATCAAACTTTCAACACCACGAGCTGGACGTTGCAAAATGTTAGTCCACTAATTCTATGACAGGTTATCATTCCTTTTTTAGTCCGTCACCAAGGTGATCGGACTATTGCGATGGGCTGGTTTGTATTTTTTTTCCTTTTTTTTCTTTCTGTCTGTCCCAATATATCTCCCGAACCGCTTGACCGAATCGCGTCACATTTTGTGTGAAGGTGTGCCTCCTTAATAGGAAGAGATCGGCGCAAACCATTTTGCCGTCGTGACCTTGACCTTGACGTACGACCTTGAAAACCGAAAATCTATTTTTAGCCATATCTCGGGCACCAATCAACATAGGATGTTGAAACTTGGTATGAAGGTGGTTTGGCGTATGCCCGTTCTGATGATGGCATACCGATCAA
>CM065697.1:50117796-50135296 GCA_017654935.2 Phymorhynchus buccinoides
GAGCTATCTTGTCTAGTTTGTATTCTATCATTATTTGAAGTTTGGCATTCGAAATAGGTCATTTGCAGAAATTGGGCATAGAAGATAGAACTTTGCCTCTTTGTTTCTATTGACTTGATTTAGAAAACGATCAAATAAACAAAGAAGACATCATTCAACATTGTCTTTTATGTTGTGATACTGGTTGTGATACTGGTAGAATACATAACAATAGACATAAATTGGCCCTAAATAGAACATTTATATTTTGTAGGTTGTTGACTATTTTTGGCTTTTGCTGCTAAAAACATTCTGACCGACTTATGCAGGTTTGTCCCATGCACCATCACATGCTGCTGGATTGATTTCTACGTTGTTGAAGTGAAACATGTGTTATTGTGTTACACGCTCAGTGTACTTGGGCTCTGTGTTCATCGTCTACCGGAGTATTGGCACATAATCAATGTTGGGTTGGTCAGCTGTTTTGTCTTACTGCCTTTCACGTTTTGACAAATGACTTTCTTTTTTCTTTCTTTTTGGCTCACTCGTGCTAACGAAGTTCACACGAAATGAGTCTATAGTATGATAGTTGTTCGGTTGTGTGTCTGTGTGCATGTGCGTGTGTATGTGCGTGTGTGCGTGTGTGTGTATGTGTGTGTGTGTGTGTGTGTGTGTGTGTGTGTGTGTGTGTGTGTGTGTGTGTGTGTGTGTGTGTGTGTGTGTGTGTATATATATATATGTGTGTGTGTGTGTGTGTGTGTGTGTGTGTGTGTGTGTGTGTGTGTGTGTGTGTGTGTGTGTGTGTGTTTGTCGCGTCTGTGGTCTAATCTCCAAACTTTAACGTTGGCATTTTCTCGGGAAATAGAAGGCATACATTGTTCAAACTTTGCACACATACTGTTTTTTATGGATGTTTATGCAAGCTTTCAAACAATAATGATTTGAATAATTAAATACTTAAAACAACACTGTAAACAGCTAACAAACAGCTAATATTTTAGATTAGTGGGTTAGAGAGTATTCAACAGGCAACATGAGCTAAGAAGCTCATCAACACTGAAAGCCTTAAGTGTCTGTCTGACTTGCCAATGGTTCTGGGTTCGATTCTCGGCACGGGCACTTTTCTTTAGTTGGATCCATTAACGGTAGTTTCATTTGTACTTCACGTTCAAGTTCAAGTATACCTTAATATCTCCAAAAGAGAAATTCAGGTTAGGTGCAACAACATGACAGAGATACAACATAACTGAAATAACATTAATCAAACGTGTGAAACAAAATTATACCAATCAAATAATTATTAAAATTTAAATTGTACTGGCAATCTTGTACTTTAGACACCCCCCTCAATCTGTGTTTGTTGTTGTCCCACATGTTCCTGTTCGAGTGAGCCTTGAAGGATTTGCCTCTTGTTTTTAGATAAAGTGGAGGCGTACAATGCACACAAAATATACATTCGCTAACGTAAATCAAGGTTTTCTAAAAGTTATAGCTGGGTTCGAACACCCTCGTGCATACGACCCTCGATCTCAAAGTGTGCTTCTTTCTGTGTTGATGAAAGTATTCCTCGGCTGGTCCAAACCCCATGCCTTTCCCCAAATGGCCAGGATGTGGTTCATCAGTGAATATTGCCTATGGCTGATTGGAGTGGAGGGCCGAGTAACTGAACTGTGCTATAGCCCTCTTTTTTTAAATTATTATTACAATAAGCTTTGTATTGGTCAGCTTTGATTTGAGAAACGCACTTTGAGCCCTCATTAAAAGTCGAATCAACCACTTTTGTCGACCCTTTCCAACCACGTTTAACGAACCTAACCACTTTTGTCAACCCTTTTCAACCACTTTTGTCGACCTTTTCAACCACCTTTGACGAACCTAACCACGTCTGTCGACCTTTTGAACCACTTTTGTCGACCCTTTTCAACCACCTTTGACGAACCTAACCACGTCTGTCGACCTCGACCCTTTTCAACCCCTTTCAACCACTTTTGACGAACCTAACCATTTTTGTCGACCCTCTTCAACCACGTTTGACGAACCTAACCACGTTTGTCGACCCTTTTCAACCACTTCTGTCAACCCTTTTCAACCACGTTTGACGAACCCTACCACGTTTATCGACCCTCGTCAACCCTTTTCAACCACTTTTGACGACCCTAACCATTTTTGTCGACATTTTCCAAACAGCTTTCCTGGACCCAGCTACTGATGTCGTGTTTAACCGGAGACCAGAAACAAAGGAGTCGCCGTGGTTCAGTCAGTTAGAGTCGCCGGCTCGTCATCCAACGGGTTTGCGAGAAGCGTAGGTTCGAACCCAGCTCAATCCGAGGTGTTGTGTCCTTGGGAAAGACACTTTGCTCATACTTCTTGGTCCTTCTGATAAGACTTAAAGCCGGAAAGAGGACAGACAAATTAATATTGACACGCGTGTGTGCGTAAACACACATGTGCGAACGCATGCACAAGATCTTGCGCTCGCGTTAAAGCCCATTCCGCGATTCGGTACGAGGAGGTATTGTTGTGCCGGTGGAATGGATGCATGACACTACGCTCGCGGCGACGCGCTCTCCAGGACGGAGCAAAGTATTTGTGAGTAAATATACCATATATATAATAGAGAGAGATCACCCGTCGACATAAATGGTTGGTTCAACTAAAGTGGTTACACTTGACAAACGTTGTTGAAAAACTCTCTCTTTCCCCATACAACGCCTGATGTTGGAAAGTCGAGTCTCCATTATACACACAGGCCGCGTTTCTTTGGCGTTGTGTGGAGGTCGATGGCGAATGAACGCAGCGTGACATGTCGTCGATAGTGTCAGAGCAAACTTTTGTGATGTTTTGTGAAACCAATCTATTTTTGAATCCCCCCAAAAAGGTTGAAGAAAAGGGAGAAGGAGAAGGGGAGAGTAGAATGCAAGAAGAAGAGGGGGGAGGGGGAGAAGAGGAGGAAAAGAAGAAAAAGAACAACGCTTCCAACAGCAAGAACAATTTTTTAAAATGTGTGTGTGTGTGTGTGTGCGCGCGCGTGCGTGCGTGCGTGTGCGTGCGCGCGCGCGCGCTTGTGTGTGTGGTATTTGGTATTATTCTAGTCACACAGATTTATCTCTGTCAAATTCGGGCTGCTCTCCCCCGGAGAGCGCGTCGCCGCAAACGCAGTGCCTACCTAATTTGTTATATATTATTTTTTGTTGGGGGGGTGGGGCATGCTCACAAGGGGCGGGGAGAGAGCTGGGAAGCCTAGCTATCAATTTGGTCATACCAGGCAGCGGGATTCATCACTTCTCTTACCGACATTTAACTGTCATGGGATTTCTACGTGCGTAAAGCACACGGATCAGACTAGCTTGAAGTCCCCAGCGAAGGATGTGTGTTCGGTACGTTCGGTTCGCTAGTTTAATTTAACGTCTTTTCATCAATAGTGATATTAGACATGTCGATGATATAAGGATGTGTGTGTGTGTGTGTGTGTGTGTGTGTGTGTGTGTGTGTGTGTGTGTGTGTGTGTGTGTGTGTGTGTGCGTGTGTGTGCGTGTGCGTGCGTGCGTGTGCGTGCGTGCGTGTGTGTGCGTGCGTGCGCGCGCGTGAGTGCGTGTTTGTATGTGTGTGTGTGTGTGTGTGTGTGTGTGTGTGTGTGTGTGTGTGTGTGTGTGTGTGTGTGTGTGTGTGTGTGTGTGTGTGTGAGAGAGAGAGAGAGAGAGAGAGAGAGAGAGAGAGAGAGAGAGAGAGAGAGAGAGAGAGAGAGAGAGAGAGAGAGAGAGAGAGAGAGAGAGAGAGAGAGAGAGAGAGAGAGAGAGAGAGAGGGGGGGGGGGAGGGGACTCGGAATGTTTAATGGCCACCCCCCGTGGGGATACCGGGGGGCCTTGTGTATAAATAGTTATCCCATCTTCTGGAAGTTCTGTGCTTGTAGCTTCTTCTCATCTGTCACTCTCTTTGACTCTGCCTATTCCCTTTGCTTGCTGTCATCTCCTGTCTTTCTGTCTTACCAGTCCATTCTCCTGCCTTTTTTCACGACACTCTTTCAAAAACAGCCTCCAGCCGAAGTCGAACTTGCTGGGCCTAACTATTTCTTAGCTATGCGTATAACGGCAGCATGACGCATCTCCGCACAGATACTCTCTCTCTCTCTCTCTCTCTCTCTCTCTCTCTCTCTCTCTCTCTCTCTCTCTCTCTCTCTCTCTAAAGGACAGATTGTACGAATAGACATCGCCTAAAATCTTTATCCTTGTTAAATAAAGTGTTCCAGTGTCCTCTCTCTCTCTCTCTCTCTCTCTCTCTCTCTCTCTCTCTCTCTCTCTCTCTCTCTCTCTCTCTCTAAGGACAGATTGTACGAATAGACATCGCCTAAAATCTTTATCCTTGTTAAATAAAGTGTTCCAGTGTCCTCTCTCTCTCTCTCTCTCTCTCTCTCTCTCTCTCTCTCTCTCTCTCTCTCTCTCTCTCTCTCTCTCTCTCTCTCTCTCTCTCTCTCTCTCTCTCTCTCTCTCTCTCTCTCTCTCTCTCTCTCTCTCTCTCTCTCTCTCTCTCTCTCTCTCTCTCTCTCTCTAAGGACAGATTGTACGAATAGACATCGCCTAAAATCTTTATCCTTGTTAAATAAAGTGTTCCAGTGTCCCGTGTCCGGTCTCTCTCTCTCTCTCTCTCTCTCTCTCTCTCTCTCTCTCTCTCTCTCTCTCTCTCTCTCTCTCTCTCTCTCTCTCTCTCTCTCTCTCCTCTCTCTCTCTCTCTTTTGATTTTGTTTTTCATTTAAACTCATTGGTGAATGTTCTCTGCTTTTGTTTCCTGTAGGGTAGACTGTTACATATTCGGCCAGTTTAGACAGTTATCGTATTCTTCGACATATTCTGGCTTGTAGATGCAGCATCTGAGTTATAATTTCAATCCATTAATATAATCGATCAATCAGAAAGCGGTTTGACGAAACTGTTCTCGGTTTTCTCATGAATATTCACCAGAAAATGGCTGCAAACAGAGTCGTGTGTCTTGTGACAATTTTGTCCATACCCCATGCAATTTCGCCCAAGGACAAAGAGCAAAGCACAGTGATTTGTAGTTTGAAATAAATTAATAGAACAGCTGAATATGTGTTTATTTTCTTCTCGTTTCTATTAAGATAATGTTGTGTGTGATCGGAAAACAAAAGAAAAGGTCTCCAGTGAATTGAATCAAGAGGGTCAAATATCCATTGTGGCACCTGTAAGCCCCTCAGTAGTGAGGTATGATACAAGTTCGCTTAACGTCCTCCGGTCTGGAACAGTCACATACGGGGAATTATTAACTATAAAGATGGTGGGACGATCCTGGAGGTACTGCAATACTAAGAAAGTCCCATTTTTTTAAACGGAGTAGTCAGAAACTGCATTGGACGAAATTGCATTGATGCTTGGATTTTACCATACAAATTCGTTCAGTTGATTTGTCATAAATACATTAATCTAAACTAAAAAAATAAATTGCCTATTGAAAATGAATCATCATAAAATACATGCATGATAAAATCACACATGTTGTGAAAACAAAGGAATATTAACATTTGTTTTGGGGCACCTGTTTCTGCGTGATTTATAGTTTTATGGTATGTGACTGTCTTCAGGCAGTTGCTAAGAGTTAGATCCAGCTTTTCACGCAGATCACACAAACTTAATTGTTGTGAATAAACTAATGAATACACTGTTTTTATCATTGGGATTCCTTTTAGGTTTTGCAACAGCTATGTGTGTTTATTATCCTTTAGAATAGATACAACACAGTTTCAAAGTGAGTAACCAGGCAAACTGGACGAAATTGCATGGCGGACGAATTTGTAGCACCCTACTAATATGCATGTCTCATGATGTTAGTATTTTGTTGGAGGGCAGGATGAAACAAAAGCCTTGTTAGCGTATTCTTCAACCCTCAATACAGATCATTTTGACTTGACTTGACACGACTTGACACAAGCACGCACGCACGCACGCACACGCACACACACACACACACACACACACACACACACACACACACACACACACACACACACACACACACACACACACACACACACACACACACACACACACACACACACACACACCGCACCATAAAACACCAACCTTAAATGTGAATTGCGAAACAAAGTTTATTCTACTGTAAGAGTCAACAATCTGCATAACCATGTCAACAAGTTGTTGAACAAACGTGCAAAGAAACAACAAGGTGTATGTGCGTGTGCCGATCATCTATGAAAGACAGAACAAAACAGATGGAATTGAGAGAGAGAGAGAGAGAGAGAGAGAGAGAGAGAGAGAGAGAGAGAGAGAGAGAGAGAGAGAGAGAGAGAGAGAGAGAGAGAGAGAGAGAGAGAGAGAGAGAGAGAGAGAGAGAGAGAGAGAGAGAGAGAGAGAGAGAGAGAGAGAGAGAGAGAGAGAGAGAGAGAGAGAGAGAGGAGGGAGAGAGAGAGAGAGGCGGAAGGACAGAGGGGCAGATAGTCAGCAAGGCAATGAAGAGACGATCGTAAGAGAAAATAAAAGGGAAAATCAGGACAGAAACACAGGCAGACAGATACACAGGCAAACAGAGAGACAAACACACAGACAGACAGATACACAGACAGACAGATACACAGGCAAACAAAGAGACAAACACACAGACAGACAGACACACAGACAGACAGAAACACAGGCAAACAAAGAGACAAACACACAGACAGACAGAAACACAGGCAAACAGAGAGACAAACACACAGACAGACAGATACACAGACAGACAGATACACAGGCAAACAAAGAGACAAACACACAGACAGACAGATACACAGACAGACAGATACACAGGCAAACAAAGAGACAAACACACAGACAGACAGACACACAGACAGACAGAAACACAGGCAAACAAAGAGACAAACACACAGACAGACAGATACACAGACAGACATACAGACAGACGGACAGACAAACATATACAGGCAGAAAACAGGCATAGACAAAGGGTGAAAAACAAGTCAAATAATGGTGAGGGCAATGCTTATACATTGAAAATGTAGGTACTCATAACTCAAAATTACAAATCAACACACGCTTTATATTAAACAAACGAGCAACCGAAAACATGCCATGTAACACAATATTGAAATTCTACATCATTATATTCGAGAAAGTACATAATGTGTATGCACGCCAATAACCTACACACGCGCGTGCCTACAATTGTTTCACTTGTACTATCTGCTTTTATCGTTTCTAGCGCATACTCACTAGACAACTAATATGATGATTTTGATACAGTTCTTGCACCAACTTTGAAGCATTATGCGATGTTAGGTAAATGAAGTAGGCAATGCAGGCCTGTTCAAATGAACAATCGTGTGCAATAATGATATAACTCGGATTAAAAAAAAGAAAGCGAAAGATAAACAATTAACCCACTAAGACGAACATTCCCAAAGAGAGGCCAATGCCCACATTTTATTGTCGATTACAAGTTGTATGTTTATTTGGCATGCTATCCATAATCAACATTATGTAACAGTCATTTTGAACAAATCTAAACATTTTGTGATTTTGTGATAAAACATGGCCGTCCCATTTTTGGGACAGTGGGCACGAGAGGGTAGGGATTTTCATACGTTTTTTCAAATCACATTTACAAATCAACTTAGGTGATGCTATGAACATTTTGTGGAATAACATCATTAAATATGACAAGAAGTAGTCATAAACTATGGTTCTGAGCAAGCTTTACATCTTCAATGGAATAAATGTTGCTTATTCTTGAATTTCATATGAAATAAAACAGAATTCGAACGAAACAAATGGCGGTTTTTTGTAAGTAAGAAACTCAGGATTTTGTCCTTTTTATTTCAACTAAACTTTTGAAGCAGAAAAATGTCTTTCTTTGCCACAGTTTACAGATATTTGAAATGCCCTCTGACAAAGTACCGTGAAAAGCATTATTCATAAGCCCAGATTTAGCATATCCGGCTGCAAAGCCGGGATTTGAGTTAGCGCATGAAAAGTGTTTCAGTTGAGTTGGCCATTTTGTGGCCATCAAACTGATCTCCCCTGCTAAATACTTATTCACAGTATGATTATATCCCTTAAGCGGGAGACAGACTATGCGACTGCCTCATATGACTCGATCAGGTCGTGACGTTGACCAAATTTTGTTCCCCGCACAGAAGAGGTCACAAGCCATCTGACTCGATCATACTCGATCAGTGAAATTTAGAACCCGCCCTATTCGGCCCTGTCACCTGACTGGGCCCGACTGAGTCAGACTGATCGAGCAGCATGGTATGCAAATGAGGTGAAACGTCACGACCTGATCGAGACACATGAGGCAGTCACATAGTCTGTCGCCGGCTTTAGGTAGTCATGTGCTGCATGCAAAGCTAGTGCACAGTATATGTGTGTGTGTGCGCGTGCGCGCGTTTGTGTGTGCGCGTGTGTGGGTGGATGCAATGGTGCGGGTGTGCGTGCGCGTGCGCCTGTGTGTGTGTATGTGTTGGTGTTGGTGTGTAAGTGTACGGTATGTTATTATTGTATTTTCTGTGCAGTCATATTCTAAAAGTTGTATATTTCCCATAGTTTTCGTGTGATGTGCTGTTTTATATTGTCTTCATTGATAAATGTTTTTTTATTCAAATTGTGATTTAATGTATGACACTAATAACTATATCATTATGTGCTTAGTATAAGTTATGCATGTTGAATCTTTTACTATTTAATATGATGCTGTTAACTATATGTTTGTGTTTTTGTGTTTTTTGCAATTCATATAAATATGTTGAACCTTTTTCATATAAAATTATATTCCGTGTTTTTTTCAAAATAAACACATGGATTAAAAGTATCTTAAAAACAGACTTCAGTGAAAGGATGAACAAGGTGCAATTTGCATAATGAATACGTCATGATCTATAACAGTTCAGTAATTTATTTAGTAAATAAACGATTCTGTGTCGCACTCATTTCGTAACGTAGGTGATATTATCAATGGTACGAATCGAAACACAAAGTGACCCCGCACCACGAAAGGGACATTAAGTGTCAAACTGACCATTCTGAGAAGACTATACATTTGAGAACGGCAGACAATTCTCTTTCTAATGATACAAGAACCATTCTTGTATCTCTTTCCGTTCCCGAGTTATGAGCATTTAAAGTTAGTAGGGTGAGTGTCGGCCATTTTGAGAAAGCACAGTCTAAAGTCTAGCCTAGCTGAAGAAAATGCACTGACCTACTAGTTGTAAAGCACTTAAAAGACCATTTAGAGAGCATACTAAAGATTGTCCTTTATAAATATGAAACATAAGATGTAAGAGAACACGGAAATACACATGACTCAAAATTGACAAAACAGTAGATGTTTGACTTTCCAAGCCTGTTGTTAGAAACTAGCCCAGCGACTTAATGTCCCTTTCGTGGTGCTGGGTCTCATATATTTCGATTCTCGTGAATTCTTTACACATATGACGACACAAACACACACAGCTCTCAACTAAAGGCCTGCTACACACATACGATTCGGATCTGAATGCGATGCGATTTTGACGATGTGAGTCATGATTCACGTGAAATACATGTAGTGGGTCTACTGGAGTACAGTGAGTGAAATTGGCAGATTTGTTTTTTTTAGACGGAAGTAGGCCTATTTAACGTGAATCATGACTCACATGACCCAATCACATCGCATCTCCATATGATTTTACGCGCGTGTGGAGCCGGCTTAACTTAAAATACATTGGGCATGAATTTATATGTGATAGCCTCCAGAGTTTTGCCAATACAAACATCCCTGGCATGCATTCACAGTGAAGCAACATTAAATTGATCAATGACGACACAGGAAAATAGAGTCAGTGTGTGTGTATGTGTGCGCGCGCGTGTGTGCGTGCGTGCGTGCGCGCGTGTATGCGTACGTGCGTGTGCGTGCGTACATGTGTGTGTATGTATGTGTGTGTGTGTGTGTGTGTGTGTGTGTGGTGTGTGTGTGTGTGTGTGCGTGTGCGTGTGTGTGTGTGTGTGTGCATGTGTGTGTGTGTGTGTGTGTGTGTGTGGCAACGACGATATAACGGGGATAAACACACATAAAATAAAAGACCCCCACAGTTGGGCCAGCAACAATAATGAACCGTATAGGCCGCCTCACACTATCCAACCAAATAGATAGATGGAAATGGCTGTGACCTATGCACAGTTGGGCCAGCAACAATAATGAACCGTATAGGCCGCCTCACACTATCCAACCAAGTAAATGGCTGTGACCTATGCACAGTTGGGCCAGCAACAATAATGAACCGTATAGGCCGCCTCACACTATGTAGATAGATGGAAATGGTGTGACCACCCACAGTTGGGCCAGTGTATAGGCCGTAACGACGATGGAAATGACCACCCACAGTTGGGCCAGGGTATAGGCCGCCTCACACACAACCATAGATAGATGGAAAAGACCCCCACAGTTGGGCCAGCAACAATAATGAACCGTATAGGCCGCCTCACACTATGCAACCAAGTGGATAGATGGAAATGGCTGTGACCACCCACAGTTGGGCCAGCAACAATAATGAACCGTATAGGCCGCCTCACACTATCCAACCAAGTGGATAGATGGAAATGGCTGTGACCACCCACAGTTGGGCCAGCAACAATAATGAACCGTATAGGCCGCCTCACACTATGCAACCAAGTAGATAGATGGAAATGGCTGTGACCACCCACAGTTGGGCCAGCAACAATAATGAACCGTATAGGCCGCCTCACACTATGCAACCAAGTAGATAGATGGAAATGGCTGTGACCTATGCACAGTTGGGCCAGCAACAATAATGAACCGTATAGGCCGCCTCACACTATGCAACCAAGTAGGATGGAAATGGCTGTGACCTATGCACAGTTGGGCAAGCAACAATAATGAACCGTATAGGCCGCCTCACACTATGCAACCAAGTAGATAGATGGAAATGGCTGTGACCTATGCACAGTTGGGCCAGCAACAATAATGAACCGTATAGGCCGCCTCACACTATCCAACCAAGCAACAATAGATGAACCGATGGAAATGGCTGTGACCTATGCACAGTTGGGCAAGCAACAATAATGAACCGTATAGGCCGCCTCACACTATCCAACCAGTAGTAAATGGCTGTGACCTATGCACAGTTGGGCCAGCAACAATAATGAACCGTATAGGCCGCCTCACACTATCCAACCAAGTAGATAGATGGAAATGGCTGTGACCTATGCACAGTTTTACTTTCCTTTGACGAGTGCGTAGAAATCACAATTGGTCAATTCCAACGTAAGGCCGTGCACACACATAAGCGGATATTTCATGCGGAAACCCGTGACCGCAAGTTGGGCCAGCCAATAAATAAGTGAAACAAAGAATGGCTGGACCTATGCACAGACTTTCCTTTTTGCGCACGTGTCCGAATTTCCCCTATATGCGTAAACTTCTTTCTTCCACTTATTTAGGATTTTTCGTACGGAACTTACGCGTCTAATGTGAACTTGGCCTAACTGATTTGTCATTCAAATAGATTTTAACCATTAAAAACGTCCAGCCTGAACAAGATAAATGTTTTAATAAGTAGAAACGTATTGATTCGTGTGCAGAACAGGGACATTTACATGTTCACAAAGTTTGCAAATGCAACACGAAAAAGACATCAATTTTGTGGCCGTCAAAAAACAACGTAACTGACGTATCATAAATACTTCCCTACCCTTTGGTTACAGCGTTCAGAGCTTCACTGCTTTGGAATGTGAATACTTTCCAGCTTAGTTCTTGGGTGTGAGAAAACACATATCCTGCCCTGTAAGCAGGAACATTCAGGTTTGGTAAAGGTCTATTTTCCCCCCAACAAATGAAAATCAAAACGTAACTAACGTGTCACTAGTGCGTAACTAACATGTCACGTGTGAAGGTAGTCTACATGTGTAGCGATTTGAGGCGTGGAACTTCTGCTGAACGCTCTTGCTAGATCTCGAGTTCCAGTGGTCAATAGAAGATGTTTTCGTGAAATACTTCATCGTAGTCATCAGTCCAGAGCTAAGCAAAAACATGTACTCAATTTGTGTTCATACACATGACTTTTTCACTCCTGAGACATTCTTCGAATAAATTGACAAAAACAACATGGCTGCCACCCAGGGGAGTTCACTGCACACAAATCCATTGTGATTTCTGACACTTCAGATATGCTGTTTTGAAAATACAGTGAAAAACAAATGTCTGGATCTCTTTTGAAATGTTGCTCCAAGTGAGCATATATTTTATAATTGCCCAGATGCAAATATTGGTCGGATAAAACCCCTTCCCAAGTTAATTCCAACTCACTCAGGCGTTTGTGGGAATACAGCCAGTGGTTGCTGATAGTGACGACGGCACACGGCCACAAGCAGTTGAGTAGAGTTCATGACTGAATTTTCTTCCAACTAAAAAGGCTGGATAGAGTGAGGCGGCTTTATGAAGACTACGGAAAGAAGGCATGCATCCTGGCATTGTAACTTGTGTCATTATTGCGATGCAGGTTATTTTTTCGCTACCATTGCTGACAACACACCAGCAGACAAACTAGATCCAGCCAGTTTGATGAACGGGGGAGGGTGGGGGTAAAGGCAGAAATATGGCATGTAGGTGACAGTGATTAGAGTAGTAATGGACAAGATAGGGGTGGGTGGGTAAAGGTGGAAATATGGCATGTAGGTGACTGTGATTAGAGTAGTAATGGACAAGATAGGGGTGGGTGGGTAAAGGTGGAAATATGGCATGTAGGTGACTGTGATTAGAGTAGTAATGGACAAGATAGGGGTGGGTGGGTAAAGGTGGAAATATGGCATGTAGGTGACAGTGATTAGAGTAGTAAAGGACAAGATAGGGGTGGGTGGGGGTAAAGGTGGAAAGATGGCATGTAGGTGACAGTGATTAGAGTAGTAATGGACAAGATAGGGGCTGGGGTGGAGACTGTGACCTATAAAACGGGTCTACTTGCACGTGTGTAGATTTCAACACCAAAACTACAGTCTATGGGAACCTGTCTAAATACTAGACACACATTGTCTACTCTTCCTTCCAAAGGAATTTCGTTCTTGATCAATAATATTTAACACAAACACACACACACATACACACACACGAACGCACGCTCGCACACACACACACACACACACACACACACACACACACACACACACACACACACACACACACACACACACACACACACACACACACACACACACACACACACACACACACACACGACAATAAAGTGCCTGCTTTACATTTTAACAATGTTACATAGTGAGACACAAACTAACATAGCCTACAAACCAAGAGATACAAGCAAATCAAAAGCGGAATATTAAAAAATAATATTAAGGCTGTAAGTTATCGATATTTGATCATAAGGAAGAAGAATTCTGATCCCGAATCATCCCGAATTTCATCAGTATTCTGATCCAGAACCATTTTGTTTAAATCAAGAAGATAAGTGAAGTTTCAAATAAACACCAGTTTCTACAAAAAATGTGTGTCCCATCACTTGCTCTTTATTTTCAATATCGCATTCAACACTTTTGTTAGCTAACACAATGCATTAACTTATAAGAACAACGATTAATAAAAGCATTATTCCTTTATCTCTAGACATGCTTACTGCTAGTGTCTTTCTTGAAGGACATCAACAGAACTCGTGTGATCCCCTGACGAGAAGGCTTGGTGCTGGGTTCGTGTTCATGGACCACGACGCGCCATGTCACAGGGCTCATGCCATCAGGAATGAGTTGAACACCCGCAACATCGCCCACCTTGACTGTCCACCCTGATCCCCTGACCGCAACCAGATTGGACAGGCATGGGGCATGATTGGGCGATCTGCTTACGACATGCCCGCCAGTCCCCAGACACTGGATCCCTTGGAAGCAGCCCGGAAGAGCCACCCCACAGATCCAGCTGGATGGACTCATTGCCTCAATGCCTCGCCGCATTCCAGCCTGTATTCATGCCTACGGATGTCACATTCGACGTTCTGAACTGTTTCCGATCTGCTATATTTACAATTTGAAATTGACAGCTGAATTATCTTTCACATCTGTTTTTTTCAAAACGATTTATTTTGTTGCTGATTATCCTGAGATTAAGATGGTTCTGATATGTGATTTACTCGGTTTTACTCATTGAAGGTGAAATTACAACAGTTAACATATACCTACTATTTTATGATTACAGTTTACTTGCAGTGATACGTATTGTTGCGTTACTTTTTGTGAGGAGTATGCAAAGATTGTTCAAATGACTTAATATTCCTTTACCATGGCGTAACATGTTAGCATAGTTAAGTCTCTGACGAAAAGGGAGCTATGAGAGAGAGAGAGAGAGAGAGAGAGAGAGAGAGAGAGAGAGAGAGAGAGAGAGAGAGAGAGAGAGAGAGAGAGAGAGAGAGAGAGAGAGAGAGAGAGAGAGAGAGAGAGGAGAGAGAGAGGAGAGAGAGACAGAGAGAGAGAGAGAGAGAGAGAGAGAGAGAGAGAGAGAGAGAGAGAGAGAGAGAGAGAGAGAGAGAGAGAGAGAGAGAGATGTGTAATGTGCATATTCAGAATTTTCATTACACATTATCATTAATTTTATTGTCACGTCTTTATATATTTGTTTTTAATTGGTTTATATTAATTTGTTGCGACTTATATTATTATGTGTTTGCGTTAACACACTCTCTCTCTCTCTCTCTCTCTCTCTCTCTCTCTCTCTCTCTCTCTCTCTCTCTCTCTCTCTCTCTCTCTCTCCTCTCTCTCTCTCTCTCTCTCTCTCTCTCTCTCTCTCTCTCTCTCTCGATGTGTCTCTGTGCTGCTTGTGTGTTGGCTAAATTCTTCCTTCTATTTACCATGCAGATCTGTTGATGGGAACTTCATCAGTATATGGCTATGGCCTTGGTCTGATTAAATATTCGTATTTCGTATTCATACACACCCTCCCCACTCTCTCGGTTTGTCTGTTTGTTTGTATCTGTCTATATGTCTGTTTGTCCTTTGACAACACGTTAATACTACACAGGCAAACCAACTTATGAGCATATGTATGTCTATTATTACACACACACACACACACACACACACACACACACACACACACACACACACACACACACACACACACAACACACACACACGCGCACGCGCGTACGCGCACGCACAATCCCCCCCCCCCCCCCCTCATTTAATTAATTGATTTTTTAGGTTTTTTATATTATTTATTTATTTATTTATTTTAAAGTCTAATATCACCATTGTTGTGAACAGACTTTAAATTTAATCACTCAAATCAAATCAAATAATTACAAACAACACGTTCTAAAACCACACCAAAAAACAGTCCTTTCTGAAAGTAGGTTTTCCTTAATTTCTTGCATAACCAAGTACAAACACACTTCACAATACATTTTTACTTCACCACTAACACACGAACAAACCTGAGTTCAAACGTTTGCGTAATTGAGTCATGTAGGTACTTCACTTAAGCATGGCAGGTGAACGTGTTCGAAGTTGTGGGACACAAGACGTGACGTGACATTCTGCAAAGAGAAGGCCTGCTTTGCAATGCGAACATGGGCCAGATTGTATCTCTTTTCTTTACAGTGACAACTGGGGGTACGTTTCTGTGCTTGCCATCCTGACCATTACAGTTGTTGGGAAACCCATAGCAACATAAGCATCACTTTCCACCACTTTGATCCCACTGGTGACTGGATGAGAATTCGCACTGTATCCGACGTTCAACAAAACCATAACATCGTTTTTTATGGGGGGGGTTTCTTCTACAAATCTAGCCTAAAACCAACTATGCAAACAATGAAAAAGACAAAACAGTAATCATCCAAGACTACAATTGAAGTCATTTTGAAGAAGAATGATAGTTATATTGCTCGAAGATAACATTCCAGAGTTATTAGTGACACAATGTCATCGTAGCACTTGCGCATTGGTCATTGTCAGCGTATTTGCATAATTATACCGACAATAAACGCGTTGATAAAATTGTCTATATGCTGCTCTCCTTCGCCCCATTCCACACACTGAGTTGATCCCTTGTCACTGGTGAGGGGATTACGTCACTGCTGACGTCACCAACACCTGTTGTTGATGACGTGTGGCCTTGATTGACGTCATGTGCAGCTACGTCACGATGCCGGGGACACTGAGAATCCAAATCCTTTTCTCTGAACAATGTTTGGAACGATCGTCCACGAGTTCCATTCGTGGCAAGCATGTTGCTCAGTCCAGCTTGCGTAGAAGTAGCGATGCTTTTATTTCTCTGAAAGCTAACTCCAGACTGTTGACCCGAACGAGCTTCCATAGCCGCAGAGTCACTGAGTGCTCGAGGGCGAAGAGCTGGACAGGATGAGGGGGGTGATGGGGGGGTGTCTACGTCACCAAGGTACCAGCCCTTGAAGTCACCACCACCACCATCACCTGCACTCTTTCTCACCCCTTCCTCTTCAGTCACCGATGTTAAATGATTATTCACCGTTGAGGGCGTCGCACATGAGTTTCCGGACACACACGTTACATCATTTCTAATTTCAGAAAAATCAGATGGCATAGTGCTGGGTTGACGGTCTCTCTTCGGATCTCTCTGCGGATCTCTCTGACAGTGTATTTGAGCGTTGCTCTGAAGCTGCGATCCCGTCGGCTGGGGAAACCCTGACGAAGAAGAGAGTGGAGACAGTCTGTGAGGACACTCCGTCATCATGTGCATGGACTCCGTTCCCAGACTGTTAGCTCTGGCCTTGTGGGGGTAATAGTGCTGACCGTCATTGCCGTCATCGTACTGAGTGACCAATACACTAATGGAGCTGATTTTCTCCGCAGGCAAAGAGGCACTTCTCTGCTGTTTGGCAGCAGGTAGTGACAAACTGGGGGCTCCACCGGGATGGAAATCTAACTGCTTGCTACAACCAGATTTTGGAACTTGACTACTCCACAATGTATCATTATTGCCAGAATCTTTCCAGGCTTTATCTCCATAAGATCCTTGGACACATTTGTGAAAATCATCAGTGTTTCTCAGGGCGTCCCCAGTAGCTCTATCCACCTGGGTCCATTTGTCCACTAACAGGACAGGGGCGGATTGCGGTTTCCCTGGCACTCGAAGCCCTGAAGGCTCACAAGTGATATCACCAGCACTGTGAACCTGCGAAGACTTGCTGTTGGGGGGAGAACACCCAGGAACATTCTCAGTGATGCCCCCTTTCTCTCCGCCTTCATCCTGGTTGAACACAGGGCTGGTTACTCCCCCCGCTTCGTTGGTCACCATCACCTGACACAGCTGGCTGTGACTGGCTCCACGTTTCACCTTCAGATCCGCGGCCTTCAGCAGGTCAAGGTCGTGCTTGATGGAGTCACAGATCTGTCCCTGACTGCCCGCCCTCCTGACCCTCACGAATTCCTTGGAGGCAGCGAAGATGGAGGAGAGGGGGCCGTTGCTGGCGAAGCTGAAGGAACTCTTGCGGCCTCGCTTGGCGCACTTGGCTATGTCGTG
>CM065697.1:50140296-50150296 GCA_017654935.2 Phymorhynchus buccinoides
TTTTTTTTTCCCCTCTCTCCTTCTTTCCAATTATTTCATGTGCCAATTCTTGCTCTTGACTTGATTGTTTTATGTCAATTTTTCTTTCCTTGATGCTCTCTGAGTGAGAGGGCTCTCTCTCTCAGTGCTCTCTCTCTCTCTCTCTCTCTCCTCTCTCTCTCTCTCTCTCTCTCTCTCTCTCTCTCTCTCTCTCTCTCTCTCGTCTCTCGTCTCTCTCTCTCTCTCTCTCTCTCTCTCTCTCTCTCTCTCTCTCTCTCTCTCTCTCCTTGTTATTTTCTCCCCTACTGGTTAGTTATTTGTTTATTTTGTGTTGCTTTACTTCTGTATGTCTTGCATCATTACGCCTGTCCGTGTATCTGTTTGCCTTATTATCGCTTTGTATCAGTCTTGTTGTTATCCCAAGGACAGATTGGAAGAATAGGCTTAGCCTAAAATCTCAATCTTTGCGTAATAAAGTGTTCCAGTTTCAAATGTACCTCTAACAATCATGTAGTCATAATCCCTTTCATCGATAGTCATTTGTTTTCCCGGTGAAAATCTCCGTCAAAGGTACACGGGAATAGAACATTTGGTGTCTGTAAAACTGTGTATTTCTTAATAGAAGGTATAACATCAGGCCCGTCCTATCTCCCAACATTAAGAGAGAAAGAGATCATTGGAAAACAGACCCTGATTATATGTCTTAGTGACAGTGCCATCCCAAGCGGTTACTGTGGAAGCGAAAGTGTCAAAACGAGCGGACTTGTTGGAATACAATTGACAGTCTACTCATTCTTAACCCCTTCAGGACATCAAAGCCTTAAACAAACATCACTACTGTCCTGGGGCTGCCTAGAAAATAATATCACAAAAAAGAAACGCAACAAAGCTCACACTGTCATTGATTCAGTCTTGACAACATTACTGGTTGATCCGAGTTTAGTTTTCGCTTTGAAATCGTGGTTACTTGCATTGAAATCAGAATCATTAATCTACTTAATAATATAACTGTTAATGAAAACATATTGGGGTATTTTCTGAGGCTTGTCTAGGGACGATTCGTTTGACATTTCTAACATTTAAATTTGAAATAGAAGTGTCAAACATAACGGACATAACGGACATATTATGTGAAGCGAAAGCTGGAACGGTGATGAAGAGAAGTAAGTAGAAAACGTGGTTTGGATTCAAATAAACATGGATTTAGACAAGTTTTAGACTAAAACATCGCTGTTCCGAGATACTCGAAATTCGTCCGGAATGAGTTAAATCAAGGAACAGGAACAAGACACGTGGCACCTGAAAAGAAAAGGTGGCTTTTTCAATGAGTTCCAATTGTCAATGATTTTCAATCTTCGCTAGTAGACTGAAAGCTCAAAAGAAAAGTTTAACCCTTTCACCGCCAGCCAGATTTCAGCCAAATATTCCCATTAAATTTACCTGGGTAGAGAACAAAGTCCATTTGCAGTATTGGGGATTCTTCTGTGACATGTAAATTAAGATCTATCCTTACTTCCCAAAACTAAGACAATAGGGTCTTTGGATAATAGGCCCCAATTTGATGCCTTTTAGTGACATAGGTGTTAAATCACTGTGGTGCTAAAATGCGACTTTGGCGGTGAAAGGGTTAAAACGAACTCAAAGTTGCAGACAGAGACATTGATGAGCCAACCGAACCTAACAAAATGGCTCTGCGAGTGCTTGCGAAATGAGATATTGATATCGCAGGTTGAGAACCAGGTTAGCACGCGTAGTAACATGCTAATTAGCATAAACAGTCAATCGTGTCGGTTGTTTAAAAATAATATTTCATAAATGCTATTCATTATTATCTTACCAGAACTCAGTCAACTAGCTCCTCTTGATGAAGTATCAGATGCACTAGAAATGTGTTCATATGGCTGTTTATCTTGTTTTATTCCTTTGTTCTGCCTTTTCTTTTCTTTCTCCATTTTCAGCGGAGTTTTTTGTATGTGATTTTACCGCTAAGTGTGTGGACGTGAACTTTGGGCCCAGCAGTCCATAACTCTGGTCAACCATCCCATTTGACATAGAGTTCGCCCCCTTGCTACCACTGCGAGCAGCCATTTTGGCAGTATTTTTAACTCGGTGTGTGTGCATGTGGGTGTGCGTGTGGGTGTGCGTGCGTGCGTGCGTGCGTGCGTGCGTGCGTGCGTGCGTGCGTGCGTGCGTGTGTGTGTGTGTGTGTGTGTGTGTGTGTGTGTGTGTGTGTGTGTGTGTGTGTGTGTGTGTGTGTGTGTGTGTGTGTGTGTGCGTGCGTGCGCGCGTGTGCGCGTGCTTAATATGTATATGTGTTTTTGTAATCATAGCAATTATATAATCTACTGGTAGACATATTTCCTTGTATTTTAATGAGGACACTAAGCAATTGATGCATTTCTTGCTTGACTGATTGAGTGTTTGATGTGTGTGTATGCGAGCGTGCTTGCGCTTGCGCGCGCTCATGTGTGTGTGTGTAATTATGTTTGTTTGTTTGTGTGTGTGTGTGTGTGTGTGTGTGTGTGTGTGTGTGTGTGTGTGTGTGTGTGCGTGCGTGCGCGTGTGCGTGTGCGTGTGCGTGTGTGTGTGTGTGTGCGTGTGTGCGTGTGCGTGTGAGTGCTTGCGCGCGCGTGTGTATGTGCACGCGCGCGTGCTCACGTGCGTACATAGGCTAACCTAGTAAACACTGGCGTGTGCACTAGATAACTTGTCGTGTTGCTACTCGCACTAAAGCGCTTTCTGGTGGTGCAACAGCTATCAAATATTTAGCATGGAGCACCAAGCATAACCGTTACGCGGCAAATAGAAGCATTCACTGTTCCAGAGAATACAAAATGTTAGAGGGGCAGGGTGCCAATTTACAATACTTTCTACTTTTCTATCTCCAAGAGGTCGTATTAAACGGATTGTAAACACAATCTAACATTGTTTATCTTTCAATGCAAACATGCATCGCTCCCTTCTTTTACTTCGGCTTCCCTTTCAGTGGTCTGCACTTCAGGCGAGTTGTGTCAGGTAAAAGTGCATTCCAAAAGCACTTTGCCTCACCCGAAAGACACGTGCGTTGCATTATGCTGAACAATCATGGAAGCAAAAGCAACAAAAACCATGACAAGTTCAGCAAAAATAGGAACAACAAACAATATAATGAAGGCACACACACACACACACATACACACACACACACACACACACACACACACACACACACACATACACACATACGCACACACACACACACACGTGTAACATACGCACACACACGCACACACACACACACACACACACACACACACGCACACACACACGCACACACACACACACACACACACACACACACACACACACACACACACACACACACACACACACACACACACACACACACACACACACACAACACACACAACACACACACACACACACACACACACACACACACACACACACACACACACACACACACACACACACACACACACAACACACACAAAACACAAACGCACCCCTTCCATAACCTCCTCTTACCATCCACTTCTTAATCTTTGTTTAATTGTTTTTAATTCAATACCTTGAACACATATCAAAATAAATATATTGTTATTTTCTCCATTTCATAACAGCATTATAGTAATTTCAAAAATCGATAGGTGTGCACTTTCCACTTTCTTCTTGTCATTCCAGCCAGCGTCTTTATAAGGCACCCAGCGATAGCGCCTGGGTCGGTAGTAATCGTTGCTCCAAAGGGTGTCTATTGTTGGGATCATAATGGCCTATGGCTATGTGATTTGGAACTGGGACACAGGGGGTGGGCACACTGCGATCCGATTGTAACAGTTAATGATAATAATAATAATAATTAGCATTTATAGCGCCTAATCTTAAGAAAAGCCCTAAGCGCTTACAATAATAAATGAATAAACCAGCAAGCAATATAAATAAAGGAACGACAAAAATATATTATACACACGCGCGCGCGTCCGCACGCACTAAACACAGACACACGCACGCACGCACTAAACAAGCACACACACACACACACACACACACACACACACACACACGAACGCAACACACGCGCGCGCACACGCACACGCACACGCACGCACACGCACACACGCACACACACACACACACACACACACACACACACACACACACACACACACACACACACACACGCGCGCGCGCGCACAAACAACACGCATGCACAAACAACACGCATGCACAAACAACACGCATGCACACAAACACACGCGGGTGGAAGGGGCACAGTACTTTGAAAATAAATATAGCAGGCTATGATTTGAAAAGAGTAGTTTTGAGAGAAGACTTAAATGAAGAAAGGGAGTTGGCAGAACGGAGAGGTAAAGGGAGTCTATTTCAGGAGGAGGGGGCCTGGAAAGAGAAGGAGCGTTCGCCAAGGGTCTTGGTGCGGTAGCGAGGGATATGGAGGAGAGAAGTGTCAGAAGAGGAGCGTAACTGTCTAAGAGGTGTGCAAAGGTTCAGAAGATCAGCGAGATAAGAAGGAGCCAGACCTTTCAGGGATTTGTAACAGAGCAGAGAGAGCTTGTATTCGATACGCCTTCCGACAGGAAGCCAGTGAAGAGATTCAAGCATTGGAGTAGAGTGAGATAATTTGGAACACCTCAGTACAAGGCGAGCAGCATTGTTCTGAATTTTCTGCAATTTAGCGAGAATATTTTGTGGGCAACCAGCAAGAAGGGAATTGCAGTAGTCTAAGCGAGAGAGAACAAAGGCAGATACAAGAGTTTTGGTGGCGTCTTCAGAGAGGAGATGACGAACAGAAGCAATGCGACGGAGTTCCACATAGCAAGAGCACGACAGACAGAGGAAATTTGAGTTTGAAACGAAAGTGTTTGGTCCAGTGTGAAGCCAAGATTGCGAACGCTTGCAGAAGTCTGAATGAGAGAGTTCTCTAGTTGGAGAGAAGTAGGGAGGCATGGTTCTCGTGACATTCTACCGTCTACATGAATCTGATGAAATGCTACCTGTTTTGTTCATAATATTAGTAGTTCCCCCTACATGAATCCATTAAATAATCATATGTATTTTGTTTGGCACCAGACCTGTTATGTCTCTCGTGTAGTGAGGTCTACATGGGAATAGTGAACGGAAGCAGTAGAGTTCTTTTCAGACGGCAGTATTTCACGTGAATCATGACTCACAAACATCGTCACAATCGGATCGCATCATACGCAGTGTGTGTGCCTCCTACGGGACGTGGGAGTAACGCCTAGCACAACGATTTGCTTCGACGATAGGACATAAAGGTGAAGTTTTAAAGACCCACCACGTCACGTGTCAAAATCACGGTTTTCACGTGTTTTCCCTCTTAAAGCTGGTAAGAAATCTTAAGAAATCTTCCTTGCATAAGCGGGAATGTGACACGTGACGTGGGGGGTCTTTAAAGACTCCGCACGTCGCGTGTCAAAATCACGGTTTTCACGTGTTTTCCCTCTTATAGCTAGTAAGGAATCTTAAATAAATCTTCCTAGTATAAGAGGGAATGTGACACGTGACGTGCGGGTTCTTTAAAATGCGACTTCAAAATGACCACACTTAACACCTAGACTATTCGAACTTTTGAGATTTAATTATCAAGTTTTAGCATGTGTGTCAATACAGTTGGGGAGGAGGGCAGGTTACTAGGAAAGTGTTAGAGTGACGATTTCTATTGAATGAATATAAATCTTGAACACTGTCCCAACATTTTTCTTTCTTTCTTCTCTTTTATATTTTCCCCTGATAAGTGTTCACAAATGCATGCCTTGCTCTTTGGTTTCAACTTAGTTGTATCATTTACGCATTGGACTGTAGAGGGGAGGTATTGTTTTTATTTTGATCTTGTTGGTTTTCTGCTCCTTCTGTTGCCTGCTTTTTGCTCCTTTTGCTATATTTGCTGTTTGCTGTTTTCTTGTTTGTCTGTGTTGATAAAGGCGCATTCGCCGAAATATCCAGTAGTTTTGTTTTGTCTCTTGTGAATAAAACAACGTCACTTTGCACTTGTCGTGTAGTTGTTTGTTTGTTGTATATTCCAGTGACGTTGCAGCGTGTTTCAGTTTTTTTAAAAATTGACGTGTAAAACTCTTTAACAATGAACGTTTTGATTCTAACGGATACTGACTGATAAGAGACACGTACCCAATAATGCAGCCTCATCCTTTTAAGCTAACCATTGATAACAGCATCTATCCTGGCAATATCGTCGGACTAGCACTCGTGGCAACAGGCCAAGCGTTTGTGGTAAATATAATTGGATGTTGTTGGGTTTTTCCTTGGATCTCTCTCTCTCTCTCTCTCTCTCTCTCTCTCTCTCTCTCTCTCTCTCTCTCTCTCTCTCTCTCTCTCTCTCTCTCTCTCTCTCTCTCTCTCTCTCTCTCTCTCTCTCTCTCTCTCTCTCTCTCTCTCTCTCTCTCTCTCTCTCTCTCTCTCTCTCTCTCTCTCTCTCTCTCTCTCAGAATGGAAGACTAGGCCCAGCCTAAATTCTTTTCCTTGTAAAATAAAGTTTATGAGTTCTCTCTCTCTCTCTCTCTCTCTCTCTCTCTCTCTCTCTCTCTCTCTCTCTCTCTCTCTCTCTCTCTCTCTCTCTCAGAATGTCTTAAATATATTAACCATTTGCCTATTCAAGTCCTTTTTAAATCAGATAATGATTATCACATATATAGAGTCTCCAGATATGTGTTTCATGCAATGAATAGAAGGCAAAGAGGAATGTTATAAATACATGGACTGTATTTTGTTCTTTATCACAGCATTTGGTAAATCGAAACTTGACTTTTTAGGTATATTATGCGTAAAGTTAGTATTGCCGTTTTTGTTGTAATGTAAACGCATTGATTACTCTCATTTTTGATCATTAATCCATCGCTTATATTTGATGGTCACATGGTTTGTTTATTATCTTTGTGTTGCAGGTTTTATGCCTTGGATTATTTTTCACCTCCCCCAACCAGCCCATTTCATTGTATTGTGGCCAATGGCCGATGTACAATTAAAATCTGTCAGTGTGCAGTGTTCTCTCTCTCTCTCTCTCTCTCTCTCTCTCTCTCTCTCTCTCTCTCTCTCTCTCTCTCTCTCTCTCTCTCTCTCTCTCTCTCTCTCTCTCTCTGTAAAGCTAGATTGTGTCAGACTAACTCCAATGCTGCTAACACCATTTTTACAGTATAAATGATAAATATATGCACTATTAAATGAATGCATAGGGAATGCTGGTGGGTATGAATGTTACTATCTTATGTTTGTTAACTGTATCATCGTCGTTTAAAAACAAATGTTCGTCCGCTGCAACATGCGTGTGCATAATAAGATGAGGTTTGATTGTATGATCTTACTATGTATGACTGTGCTTTGCATGCTCTTTATATTGCTTTGTTGGTCCCTTTTTATTATTTGTTTAAGAGGGTTGGATGTAAACAAGCATGTACTATTTGCTTATTCTATTACCCTCTATAAATAACATTCATTGAATTCCTCCTCGGTTGGTTGCCTCCTGACGGCCTAACATAGATTCGCGCCCCTTGGACTGCTGGTCTCGGATTCTGCGACTTGAACAAACCGGGGTGTAGCTGCGAATTGGGATTCGGAACGAGCGGCGTGGGAGCAACGCCATTGTACAGCCCAGAAGATGGGACAGCAAAACAACCCAACAAATCATTCATTGAATTCAATTCAATTCAATTATCTCATCCTTGTAAAATATTGTTTTTGAAGTCTGAAGTCTCCCCACTGTATTGTAAGGACGAGGGGAGAATAGCAACTTTAGGAATGACTGCGTTATTGTTGAGTTCTCATTTGGGTCAAACCCACGGTCTTCTAGCTACTTTGTTGTATGCGATATTCTAAACTCATTTGCTTCAGATGTGGCAGATACGTTTTCGTAATAGAGAGACAAAACTAAATGTTAGTACCTTGAATTAGTGCATACGAATATTGCACAAGGCATTCAGATAATACACTAGCGAACAAAAGTTAAGGCCCAGAAAGACAATCATCTCCGAAAACTCACGAACTCAATAAAACGCACCCAGCTCATAACAAAACTGAATTTATTCTTTTAACATTACGTTCATTCCAAAAAATCATTAATCAGAACGAGTTCAGTCAACAAAATGCCCCTTTCAACAACTCCCCCCTCCTCTTGAAAAGTCACACTCAGAATCAATGCACTTTGGAACAGTCAGTAATGTAGTATGTGATTAACGGATGCTTACATTTATTTGTATTCTCTACATAAACGCTGTTTATGTTGTTTTAGTTTTGGTTTACGATGCTTTATTGATTAACTTTGTTGTCACGATTGTGCTATTGCATGTACCTTTACAGAAGACAGTATCGAACATTCGAGAACGTTTTTATATTGTTTCTGTTGCATTGTTAGGCTGACGGTTGTCTTTTAGCATGACATGCTTTATCTATAGAATTGCGCACGTAAGTTACTCCCCTAGGCAATAGGACTAAATAATGATTGTGACTTTTAATTACCCCCCTCCTCTCTCTCTCTCTCTCTCTCTCTCTCTCTCTCTCTCTCTCTCTCTCTCTCTCTCTCTCTCTCTCTCTCTCTCTCTCTCTCTCTCTCTCTCTCTCTCTCTCTCTCTCTCTCTCTCTCTATCTCTCTCTCTCTCTCTCTCTCTCTCTCTCTCTCTCTCTCTCTCTCTCTCTCTCTCTCTCTCTCTCTCTCTCTCTCTCTCTCTCTCTCTCTCTCTCTCTCTCTCTCTCTCTCTCTCTCTCTCTCTCTCTCTGTCTCTCTCGTGGGGTTTATTCTGAAAAATTGTCATTGTCTCAAAATGGTTTCCCTTTTTTCGTACTCAATATAAACTACCAATTCAAGTTCACCATTGTTAAGTATTATCCATGTTTGCTTTAAATCCCATTTTTGATTTCTTTTTCAATTATTTCATGTGCCAATTTTTGTTCCATTTTCTTGACTTGATTGTTTTATGTCAAATTTTCTTTGCTTGATGCATGGTATGAATGTGTGAGTGAGAGGGCAAGGTGTAAAGAAGCTATTGTAGCTTATCCTTTTTACCCTCAATAAAACATTCGTATTTCGTATTTCATTCGTCTCTCTCTCTCTCTCTCTCTCTCTCTCTCTCTCTCTCTCTCTCTCTCTCTTCTCTCTCTCTCTCTCTCTCTCTCTCTCTCTCTCTCTCTCTCTCTCTCTCTCTCTCTCTCTCTCTCTCTCTCTCTCTCTCTCTCTCTCTCTCTCTCTCTCTCTCTCTCTCTCTCTCTCTCTCTCTCTCTCTCTCTCTCTCTCTCTCTCTCTCTCTCTCTCACACACACAAAGGAGGAAATCCTTGAAACAAGAGATTGTTTTGTTTAGTTTTTTTATTTGATTTTTTGGCCACACGGAAATGGACTGATGTAAGCATTAATTTTTCATTGTTTCCTTCTACCTTATGTTTTTAATTGACTTAATTGTTTTGATGTTGACAGTGGCCATTTGGTATTGTATGCTTGTCGATCACTCTCCCCCCTTGTCATAAGACCTATGTTGGTAATGACAATAAATATCAAATTGTCAAAATGTCAAAACAGTCTCTCTCTCTCTCTCTCTCTCTCTCTCTCTCTCTCTCTCTCTCTCTCTCTCTCTCTCTCTCTCTCTCTCTCTCTCTCTCTCTCTCTCTCTCTCTCTCTCTCTCTCTCTCTATCTCTCTCTTCTCTCTCTCTCTCTCTCTCTCTCTCTCTCTCTCTCTCTCTCTCTCTCTCTCTCTCTCTCTCTCTCTCTCTCTCTCTCTCTCTCTCTCTCTCTCTCTCTCTCTCCTAGTGTACAATATGTCAGCATGAGTTTGTGTTTACCTGAATATCGGTCTTGACATGGAACACTTTCGAACACTATACAATTTAGACGACAGAGATGCACACGCTAATGAAATGTCTGTCCTGGTAAAGTCTATTCTGATAACAGATTCCTTTCAGTGCTATGTCTGCGTATTATAGCACCACTGATGGCAATATATAATAAGCCAGGCTCTTGTGTTAGAAATCAACTTTAAAAGAA
>CM065697.1:50165296-50170296 GCA_017654935.2 Phymorhynchus buccinoides
GAATGTGTGGGTGGCTCCATGAATGGAGCGAAGTCCCCTGAAGTCTGAGTATGGCCGCCCATATGGCGGAGCCCTTTAAAAGCAGCCATACGCGTAATCTTTCCACCCAAGGCCATGCCAAATGTTCACATGGCACTGGGTGTGCCCCCAGAGCGTTTAAGCTGGGGAACGAAAACAACAAGACACAAAGGACAATCACATGGTACAGCTATGCACAACAAGGGAAGACAACATAACATAAAAATAAATGTATGGTCAGGGTAGGATGACGTCAGCTTACCTCCAACTTCCGTTTGAAAAAAGGCAGGCCCGCACATACGGCTTTCAGGGACGTCTGCAACCAGACAGAAGGACGGTTAACATAGCAACAGCCCTAAGCATCGTTCACAGAATGCTCACAAAGAAAAGAAGCGAAAAGAAAGGAAAGAAAGAAAGAGTACATAAACGACTGGAACAAGAGACTATTGTATACTTTATATTTGTTTCGGTTTCATTAGGCATACCTGCGCTATGAAAGAAAATACGATATATCGTTGATTTAGGTAAACAATGTAGAGATTTGTGTTTGTTTATTTATGCCAGCAGCTACTCTCTGTCTGTCTGTCTCTCTCTCGCCTAAAATCTTTGTCCTTGTCAAATAAATCTCAGTGTCTCTCTTTCCAGTGTCCAGTCTCTCTCTCTCTCTCTCTCTCTCTCTCTCTCTCTCTCTCTCTCTCTCTCTCTCTCTCTCTCTCTCTCTCTCTCTCTCTCTCTCTCTCTCTCTCTCTCTCTCTCTCTCTCTCTCTCTCTCTCTCTCCCTCTCTCCCTCCCTCATATATCCTGTGTTTGCTTGCACCTTTTGGGGAGGTGAGTGTATGGGGCTATGCCAACAAACACTTTTTTTTTAATGCTCAACAACAAAACAAAACAACACTACAGTGTTACTATAGTTCAAATCGTTAAGATGACACAATTCGAGGAGTGCCTGCCAAAATGGTATATCTCAAAAGGAATAAAGAACACAGATAGACCGTTCCGGGAGGCACCACCTGATCAACAGAAATACCGAAAACTAAAACACCCAGTTCAAGCAGATACCTCATGTAAACCTGTTATGTGAAATAAATCCTCAAAACAGTTATGATGCAAGCCAAGAATTCATGATAAGTTTATGAGAGGTTGAACATATACAAGCTGTGTTGAACAAAAAACAAAGAAGACTGAAATGTTGAATAAACAAGCGCGGATTCGCAATCGTTTGTGGCACGCTTTTCTTTCTCTTTTACAATATGTGCGACAATTGTGGACCGACCGACAGACCGACAAAGTGAGTTCTAGGTTTGTGGCTTGTGCCACAAACAATAACTAAGATATGGATAAGATGTGGCTGTTGTCGTACCCTGGCTAAAAAGATTCCAGGGATAACCCAAACAGCCGAAGCCCTTGAACATTATGGTGCAAATGCACCGGCTAGGGATCATGAGAACGTTACGTGTGTGGCCTTTTTGGTTTATAACGCCACGTGGGCAGCCACATTCCGACTTCGGTGTAAAAATATTGATGTTATTTCACCTCTCTATGATGACTATGGAATCCATGCACTTCCTAAAGTTCCTTCTACCATTCCTTTCCTGTATATCTGTTTATTGGAGCGACAGAAAGACAGAGAGAGAGAGAGAGAGAGAGAGAGAGAGAGAGAGAGAGAGAGAGAGAGAGAGAGAGAGAGAGACGTGAGGGTGAGAGAGAGAGAAGAGGGAGAGAGAGAGAGAGGAGAGAGAGACTGAGTAGAGAGAGAGAGAGAGAGAGAGAGAGAGAGAGAGTAGCGAGCGAGCGGGATGCCGAGAGAGAGAGAGAGAGAGAGAGACGAGAGAGCGAGAGAGAGAGAAGAGAGAGAGAGATTGAGAGAAGAGAGAGATAGACTAGAGAAGAGATAGAGAGAGGATGGGGAACGTGATTGCTGAGAGAGAGAGAGAGAGAGAGAGAGAGAGAGAGAGAGCATTGGAGAGAGAGAGAGAAACGAACGAACGAACGAACACCATTTTGTTTAATCAGGGTTATAAGATAAGCATACAATTTGCTTTTTTACACTCAACCCTGAGGCTAAACAAAACAAATATACAAAAAATGAAGCGCTTGCGTAGCAAATAATAATAATAAAAAGCATTCAAGAAAAGTAAATATCCAGAAATAACATAACACAGCACTATGTACATCATCAATGTACAAGACTAATACAGGAAGAAGGTGATGGGGAGAGGGCTTGGAGGCGGGAAAAGGTACAATGATTGATTTAAATGGCGCATGGGTAATATGTAGGCCTATGCCACAATCTTCTGTATATAATATGGCACAAACCATTCAAATCACCAACTAGAATAGACAAACCATGCAGGATTTATGCTTTTATACCAGGAATAAAGGGAATAACATAAACGTATGACATTACAAATGACACCATAGATCACAAATTACACTTGGATTGATGTATCTGTTTCCATTATTTCAAATAAAAAGCGTTTGTATGCTGCTTTAAAGGAGTTAATGTGGGGTTTTTCTTTGATATGTGATGGGATAGAATTCCAAAGTGTTCCACCAGAATAAATTAAACTAGTTTTAAACAAATCAATTCTTGGTTTTGTTATGATTATATTGTTATTGTATCTTGATTGATTGATTGGAAATCTTGCTGAAATATTTAAGGGTGCTGACTGATTCATAATTATAAACATCATTATTGCTTTGTTGTATTCACATTTGTAAACACAAAAAGGTAAACTATATAATGCTGTATAATCTTGAGTAGTTAGCGTTGTTGTTTTGTTACGTACTGCTTTAATAGCACGTTTATGGGTCCTGTGCAAAGGTTTGAATGTGTTGGCACTGCTGTTGTTGTAGAGAGTAGAAGAGAGAGAGAGAGAGAGAAGGGGAGAGAGAGAGAGAGAGGAGGAGAGAGAGAGAGAGATAGAGAGAGAGAGAGAGCAGGGGGGGAGAGAGAGAGAGAGAGAGAGCGAGAGAGAGAGAGAGAGAGAGAGAGAGAGAAGGAGAGAGATATATAGAAAGAGAGAGACAAAGAGAGAGAGAGTGTGCCTGTATACACGCCTGTGTGAATGTATCGTTGTGAGCGAGTTTCTTGTAAATTGTTGTGTGTGCGCGCCTGTCTGCCTGTCTGCCTGTCTGTCTGTCTGTTGTCTGTTTGTCGGTCTGGTTTTCTTCTCCTGGTCAAACACCGGAGGGGGTAACGCAGAAATTGGATCTGATGTCCATGCATTCGCTTCTATCCGCTACATCGTTGTAGCTGCACGCAGCTTTTCCTCTCCTGTAGTCTATCAGTGGGTTCTCTCTCTCTCTCTCTCTCTCTCTCTCTCTCTCTCTCTCTCTCTCTCTCTCTCTCTCTCTCTCTCTCTCTCTCTCTCTCTCTCTCTCTCTCTCTCTCTCTCACTCTCTCTCTCTCTCTTCTCTCACTCTCTCTCTCTCTCTGTGTTCATCTCTATATCTCAATTTTCAAGTTTCTCTTTCTATCTCTACCTCCGTCTACCTCTCTCTGTCTGTTTTTCTATGGCTCTTTGTCTCTCTCTCTGTCACTCTCTCTCTCTGTCACTCTCTCACACACGCTCTCTCTCCCCCCTCTCCCTTTGTGTCTCTGTTTCTGTGACGGTATCTCTGTCTCTATGACTGTCTCTCTGTCTCTATGTCTCTATGTCTCTATGACTGTCTCTCTGTCTCTATGTCTCTATGTCTCTATGACTGTCTCTCTGTCTCTATGTCTCTATGTCTCTATGTCTCTGTGATTGTCTCTCTGTCTCTGTGTCTCTCACTATTCTGTCTCTCTGTCTCTCTGTCTCTCTGTCTCTGTGACTGTCTCTCTGTCTCTCTGTCTCTGTGTCTCTGTGACTGTCTCTCTGTCTCTCTGTCTCTATGACTGTCTCTCTGTCTCTCTGTCTCTGTGTCTCTGTGACAGTCTCTCTGTCTCTCTGTCTCTGTGACAGTCTCTCTCTCTCTCTGTCTCTGTGTCTCTGTGACTGTCTCTCTGTCTCCTGTCTCTGTGACTGTCTCTCTGTCTCTCTGTCTCTCTGTCTCTCTGTCTCTCTGTCTCTGTCTCTCTGTCTCTGTGTCTCTGTGACTGTCTCTCTGTCTCTATGTCTCTGTAACTGTCTCTCTGTCTCTCTGTCTCTCTGTCTAGTCTATCTCTGTCTCTGTCTTTCTGTCTCTCTGTCTCTATGTCTCTGTGACTGTCTCTCTGTCTATATGTCTCTATGTCTCTGTGACTGTCTCTCCGTCTATCTGTCTCTATGTCTCTGTGACTGTCTCTCTGTCTATATGTCTATATGTCTCTGTGACTGTCTCTCTGTCTATCGTTCGCTATGTCTCTTCTTCTGTCCGTCTGTCTCTATGTCTCTGTGACTGTCTCTCTGTCTGTCTGTCTCTCTATGTCTCTATGACTGTCTCTCTGTCTCTATGTCTCTGTGTCTCTGTGTCTGTCTCTCTGTCTCTATGTCTCTGTGCCTGTCTCTCTGTCTCTATGTCTCTGTGACTGTCTCTCTGTCTCTATGTCTCTGTGTCTGTCTCTCTGTCTCTATGTCTCTGTGACTGTCTCTCTGTCTCTATGTCTCTGTGACTGTCTCTCTGTCTCTGTAACTGTCCGTCTGTCTCTATGTCTCTGTGACTGCCTCGCGGACATATACACACAAGGAGAGAGACAGACGCGAACAAATTGGGTGGATGGGAACAGAGACAGAGACAAACAGACACGCAGACAGACAGACAGACACACGGAGAATGAGACAAGATAGATTCTCTAACGCAATTGCTTTTAGTGAGAGAAACCTCTGGTGATCGAATTGACTTTGCACTTTGGCTGAAAGCTTTACGATTGAGGCTAGTGCATAACTGCACCCATACTTCTACCAAAGACTGCTTAAAGCCACGGAACCTGGAAGTTGCTTGAACATTTACGAAATTCACCAACGACGCAGCAACAATGTCGTTTTTTGGGTCGACATGTCTGTCTTTTCTTTTAAACA
>CM065697.1:50175296-50177796 GCA_017654935.2 Phymorhynchus buccinoides
CAACAGTTTCCGTGGCATAATTATATTACATGAGAGCAAACTAGTAACACAAAATAGTCAACACAGATGCAAGCAAACGAACGCATAAATAAATAGACAACCATATGCAAACCAATGGATCAATGATTCGTGTATAAAAACCCACTGAACTGTGCCTTCTTATCAATTGGATCTGTCTAGTATTTTGTACGCAGTTTTGGTTTATTTCTTCTTGTAATGTATCATATTATGCAGTGGCGGAACAGATGCAAAAGACTGCCGTATTCCGATGGGAAATTTGCCGACTGCTGATAGACATCATCCCGTCTAGTCATCTTCTCTATCACTCGTTCATGTGGAAGTTAGAGAAGCAAAACGCGAACGAAGAAAAAATGACGAGTGAAAAATGACAAGATAGAAGAAGGTATATAAACATAGACGATGCAACGAAAACAGAGGCAAGGAAATAAAGAGAGAACAAAATGATTGAAAACAGTGAACACGTGGGAGGAAGAGAGATAGTCAAATAAAACAGGCAGAGAGACATACAGAAAGAGACAGAGAGGGGGAGAGAGAGATGGAAAAGAGGCAGAGAGAGAGAGAGAGAGAGAGAGAGAGAGAGAGAGAGACAATCAGAGAAAGAGAAACATAGAGAGATAGCGAGGAAGAGAGATAGGGTCAGACAGGCAGACAGACATACAGAAACAGACAGACTGGGGGTAAGAGAATGGAAAACAGGCAGATCCACAAACACAGAGACAGACAGACACACAGACACAATAACAAACAGACAGACATATGCAACAAGAAGAAAAGACACATGCCAACACCCCCCAACACCCCACCCCCCCACAAAAAAAGGAATTGCCAGGGTCGAACCTTTCTTTAATTACCTCCCCCACCAAAGTCGATTACGATACCAACTACATAGCAATGGATGGAAGGGAGCCAACAAATGGTGTCCTCAAACAAGGATGTGCCAGGTTCGCCTGTATGACTCTCACCCACACAGTACGCAACAACACTGGTGGAGAGAATGGTGTACACACAGGATGTGCCAGGTTCGCCTGTATGACCCTCACCCACACAGTACGCATCAACACTGGTGGAGAGAATGGTGCACACACACAGGATGTGCCAGGTTCGCCTGTATGACCCTCACCCACACAGTACGCATCAACACTGGTGGAGAGAATGGTGCACACACACAGGATGTGCCAGGTTCGCCTGTATGACCCTCACCCAAACAGTACGTAGCAACACTGATGGAGAGAATGGTGCACACACAAATCAACATTAACTCAAGAATGGCATAGCCTTCTAGCCTTGAATATGCTACACTTACTTAGCAACACACAGCATAGAACAATCTGGTAAGCCTCGAAAGGAGTTTCGGTTAACCAACGATTAAAACAGTGAGGCTAAGGCCGTGTACACACATAAGCGGATATTCCATGCGGAAACCCGTGCGCAATCCATACATAAAGTGAAACAAAGAAGGGAAAAGATTTGCGCACGTGTCCGATTTTCCCCTATATGCGTAAACTTGTATCCTTCTGGAAGGAAGACAGGCTTGCAAAAGAGGAAGGAAAGCAGCAGCCAGACAGCAAACAAGTCACCTATGGCGAAGCAACAGCCATTATAAAGGAGAAGCTGAGGAGAAGATGGCTGCAACAACATCCAAACCACCGCGCCAGGGATGCCTACCACCTCCTCTCCAGACAAGACAAAGTAATCTTGAAAAGACTGAGGACTGGACACTCCAGATTCAGGCATCACATGTATACAAAGTTCCACATTGGTGACTCCCCTGTGTGCCCCTGCGGTGCTGCTGACATAACTGTTGGTCACATCCTTCAGGACTGTCGTACATTCCAGAAACTGCGAGACGAAGCTGGGCCGTCGGACACACCGGTTCGGGAAAAGATCTTCGGCTCTTTGGAGGATCCTCGGCGGACGGCAGCCTTCGTCCGTGCATTGGGGTTCCTGTCTGAGCGAACGATGAAGAAGAAGAAGTATCCTTCTTTATCCCACTTATTTAGGGTTTTCCTTTACGCGTCTGATGTGAACCCGGCCTTAGAGAGGAGATAACGGAATTGAACAAAGGTAGATAACTCTCTTTAATTAACTCCCCTCCACCAAAGCCTCACTATTTCAATCTTTGATTAAAAAACAAATTATCCCAAACTGACCTCGAACACTAGAATGGTCATCAGCGACACGCTGATCAGATGCAGGATGTGAGCTATCTCCTCCTCCAGGCTATGGTGATGCTCCGTCATCCCTTTTCTAGCAGCAGAAGTAGACCCGTGGTCACGAGCCTTTGACGAGGAATCCGAAGCATCTTCATAGTTATCGCGTCCTCCTCCTCCTCCTCCCCCTTCATTTCTAAACACCACAATTTCTGTTTCCTCTGCATCATCCCCACTTCCTCTTCTCCTTCTGCGCTTGCGCACCGACACCACGTGACGCGGTAAACCGGACGTCTTCATCGTTGTCGTCGTTGACGGATATGACGTCA
>CM065697.1:50192796-50195296 GCA_017654935.2 Phymorhynchus buccinoides
GTCTGGAACTCCTTGCCTGTTCACCTCCATCACCAATTAGCACTTCCCGCTTTCAAAACCCAACTCAAAACTCATCTGTTTCAAAGAGCTTTCTTTCTGCAACTTTCACGTAAGTTAGATGACGGCCGAATTATTGTGTAGAATGATAGTGTATGTTAGCCCAATTGCGTGTCAATCAGTGAATGTGAGCGCCTTGAGCTTAATTCTAAAGAAATGCGCTATGTAAATGCTATGTATGATTATCATTAATATTAAGCATTCATAACGTGTGTGTATGAGAGTGAGACAAAGACAGACAATAGGACACTCCAAAGGAACACATGACGAAAGAATAGGAGATTTGAGAAGGGTGTGACACACCTGGAATTAACCAAATGCAGACACCGCATCATTTTCTATCTGTGTTGTCATAAAAAGGATTGGAATGGTAGACACGAGTGGAAAACAAATCTCTGTCCAGTCATTTCAACATACAGACCCTGTCTTCACTTTCCTACCATTGAACGACATGACAAGTCTGACAGCGACACCCTGTTTTGATATCACACCATACCTACCCCACATATCACACCTATCACACATATTATACCTACCCCACATATCATACCTACCCCACATATCACACCTACCCCACATATCATACCTACCCCACATATCATACCTATCACACATATCATACCTACCCCACATATCACACCTACCCCACATATCATACCTACCCCACATATCATACCTACCCCACATATCACACCTACCCCACATATCATACCTACCCCACATATCACACCTACCCCACATATCATACCTATCACACATATCATACCTACCCCACATATCACACCTACCCCACATATCCCACATATCACACATATCATACCTACCCCACATATCACACCTACCCCACATATCATACCTACCCCACATATCATACCTACCCCACATATCACACCTACCCCACATATCATACCTACCCCACATATCACACATATCATACCTACCCCACATATCACACCTACCCCACATATCACACCTATCACACATATCACACCTACCCCACATATCATACCTACCCCACATATCATACCTACCCCACATATCATACCTACCCCACATATCATACCTACCCCACATATCATACCTACCCCACATATCATACCTATCACACATATCATACCTATCACACATATCACACCTATCACACATCAATCATCCCCACCGTTTGCTTATAGTGCTAACAGAAAGTTGGTGTTTGCTACATCACCAGTTTTTAACATTGGCTACTCCCTCCATGGGGATACCAGGGGGTCTTTCGTACAAATAGTTCCCTGACCTTCTGGAAGTTCTGTGCTTGTAACTTCCTCAAAACTGTTAATCTCTTTGACTCTGCCTTTTCCCTTTGCTTACTGTCATATGCTGTCTTTCTTTCTTACTGGTCCATTTTCCTGCCTTTTGTTTCTATAAATTCTTACAATGATTACTTCTGCCGAACTTGGACATGCTCTTTCTTATTTAGGCACATATCGGCAGCACAACGCATCTACGCTCATATGACAGGAAACTGAGCGAACGAAGAAGAAGAAGAAAAAGAAGAATACATATATTGGTTACCATTTTAATATATTGTTCTTACTGTTTCTGTCTGTGTGTAAGTCTGTCTGTCTCTCTGTCAGTCTTTGTCTCTCTCGGTCTTTCTGTCTTTCTGTCTCTCTCTCTCATATTGCATACCTTGCTAACTCTCTTTCTCCCATCTAACTTTCTCTGTCTCCTTATATGCTATTAATAGAAGGCAAAGAGGAATAGTATAAATAATAATAATAATAATAATAATAATAACTCTTACATAGCGCCGTTCTCCTGGCGCAGCAGGACTCACAGCGCTTTACAAAAAACATACATACAATAATCATGAAGAAAAACAACATAATTATACAAAAGTGGAAACACAACCATACAAAATCCACTATCGCACTGCACGCACACATAGACCAACTCAGCAAAAACTCACAGAGGGTGAACTGAAGGGGAGAAGACACAGGAGATCAACAGAGGTATTTTTTGAAGAGAACAGTTTTCAGGCCAGTTTTGAAAGAAGACAAAGATGGAGAGCTGCGGAGAGAGGAAGGGAGGTTGTTCCAGATGTGTGGTGCTTGGAAACGGAAAGCTCTGTTTCCAACTGTTTTGTATTTGGTGACAGGTGTACAAAGAAGTTTGAGGCTACTTGATCTGAGGTTGCGTTGTGGTGTGTAGGCAGAGAGAAGAGAGGAGAGGTAGTCTGGAAGAGAGCCTTCGAAGTAGCGATAGGCAAGAGTGGCCACTTTGTACTCTACTCTAGCGTCAACAGGGAGCCAGTGCAGCTGTCTCAGCAGGGGTGTCGCTGAATCAGTCTTACGCTTTCTGAGCACAACCCTGGCAGCAGCATTCTGGACTCCCTGAAGACGCTTGACAGTAGAGAGAGGGAGACCTGCAAGGACTACATTGCAGTAATCAAGCCTGGACAGTA
>CM065697.1:50205296-50207796 GCA_017654935.2 Phymorhynchus buccinoides
CTAGAAGACAGAATCCCTTCCAATTTTGTGTCAGGATGTGACACTCTACGGGGTGTCGCAAGTGCGTGGCATTGCTGGTGACGGACATGTCTGCCGCTCGGCGACGCCCTTGTTGCTAATTGAAATGATCCACTTCAATAGAGGTAAATACTTTGATATGTTAGCATTAATTTTGCTCCTTTGTATATATATATAAAATGTTGATGGATGAAGGTGTGTGTGTGAATGCAGGAACTGTGGAGAGGAAGAATGAAAGAGGAAGGAATAAAAATGTGTTGAAAAAAAGAAAAAAAGTAAAGTGCATTTATTAGAAAGTGTTGCTGTTGTTCTGTTGTTCTTTTCACTTCCACTGAAGGTGGGGGGTTTTCCGTTCTTATAGTCTATATGTTTTTTCAGAAATGTAATGCTCCTCGTATTATGACCCAAAACCGACAGGCTGTCGTTCAATAACAACACTATAATGTCGGATTTTCAATAGATTTGTTTTTGTCGTTTAAATGAAAATGTTTCAGAGTAATTATGTTTGTTCCTTACAAGCATGAATTAAACGTGTGTGTCATAGCGTAGGTACTGACGATACTGACATAGAACAGGAAAGTAGAGTAACATACAAGAAGAAGCCTTTGAAATGTGATGATAATTTGATTTGTCAAATCACAAGACCCACTCTCATGGTGGCAGATTAGTTGTCACTTCACAAAGAAGAGCTTAGCTTCTTTTTTTTAAACAACCGGAAGACGGTTTGTTGATAGAACGAACACAGATACTAGCAATAGTTTGTGGCACGCGGTCTATTTTTACCACTCCAATCATGAGTTACCTCCCCTGGATTTTCAATAATTTTAATCTGTAAACCAGAATGTTATCTCTGCACCATTTCGTAACTTTTTATATCTTTTGGAAAACATTTAAAACTATGTATCCTACTAATACTCATCGCAAGAAGCACCGCATACTCGTCGTGTCTGTTGTAGTTTCTGTATTACGTATGTTTATTATTTTGTACGCTTTTAAAATACATCATTTTAAAGAGCGGCCTCCATTAATTTAGAAGTGTAGCATCGATTTGAAGTGCGACAATTTTGTCAAAATGTGCGACAATTTTGGAACGACAGACAGACCGACCGACCGACAAAGTGAGTTATAGGTTTGTGGCTATAATGTTTTATTTACTTCTTTTTTTGTTAAACGCAATAATCACATTACTAGCATTACTCATACACCTACACATTAGAGAAACACACGATTATTGCCTTTTAACAGCTTTTAAGGGTTGTCAGAGAGACCAATCTTTTTAACGCGTTGTATGTAAAGACCAGAAAGGGAAAGAAGCAAAATGTGTGTCTAGTCATTCGTCTTGCCTGGGGGGAAATAACTCTCTTGTACATACACATTATGCAAAGCATCTTCTTCCTACTGGCTACAACACATCTTCTTATTAGATTACCGCTCTGCCAGCCGGGCCTTTTGCCCACCGGATGTGGTGGCCAGGGCGTGTGGTGGATAATTAGTACATTGCGGTAATACTGTCTCCATATACTTTGTTTTCATTCCCTCTCGTCTCGTCTCTTGACCTTTCTGATCCCTTTTACTTTGCTTACCCCCCCTCTCTCTCTCTCTCTCTCTCTCTCTCTCTCTCTCTCTCTCTCTCTCTAAGACGTTCGCCTGCCGATGTCAGTGCGTGACTGCAGCGTGAGTGATCCGGGTTCGAATCCCGGCCTCGCCCATTCTTTCTAGATCGACAGGAAATCGAACTGAACGTCGAGTCCTTCGGATAGGGACTTGCAGCAAGTCTGAGACAGAGGCGCAACACATAGGTGTCTGCTACATCACATAGATTGCAATCCATTCCATTCCAATCCAACGCATTACATTTGTTTTACATTTATGAAACCGTTTGCAAGAATAAGTTGTTCGCGCGGGAACGGTTGTGTAGATAAAGCGCCTCGCTAAGGAAAGTGCTCTAACGTGCAGATCTCCAAAGCTTCGACAAACGAATGAATACAAAGGATTTTGATCGGTGGCCACATGTTTCGTCTTTACTTTACAACGCTAGAATTGTGACAGTTATTAATCAGAAAACAAAATTGAACAGGATCGAAAAGGCCAAAAACATTTCAAAATTTAATAATTGTTCATGTCCAAACTCAAAAATCACGCGTTATTCGTATCGTACATGACTGCTCGCAGTCAACGAGCTCCAAGGGATGCTGAAGGACGTTGAAAGCGCATGCGCCAGGAGAGTGCAAGACTAGTGGACATCTAGACTAGGGTTTCCTAACAGTGGGTAAAGGGGGGACACGAAAACAGTCGAGGAGCGCGTATATAGGGTCAATATGTACGTGCCGCATACCTATCTATCCCCCACCCCACCCCCAAATAATAAAAATAAATAAATACAGTTAACAAAAAATGTGGCAACATTAAGAACAAATTCTGACCTTTGATCTCTTTCGAAGAAATTGTTCATCAATTTTGCCTGAGACATTTGGTAGCTTAG
>CM065697.1:50225296-50227796 GCA_017654935.2 Phymorhynchus buccinoides
GATCACGTTTTTAGTAAGACAATCCCTGTGTCTGAAACACAGAGTGATATATTTCCTTCCAGTAAACAAGGGATGATGTTTTAGACAAATGATCAGCTAGTGATACAGACAATTGTGAGATAGGAACTGTGTCCGCTTCTGTCTTCTCTTATGCTTCTAAATGAGTCATCATTGTCACTTTTGTCATCATCATCATCGTCGTCGTCAAGTTGAGTCATCGTTGTCATGATTATGCATTAGTAGCAGCAGCTTTTTCTTCGTTTGAACTCGTCTTTCCTATTCGTCTTCCCGTCTGTTGTTGTTGTTGTAGTTGTAGTTGTTGTCGTCGTTGTTGTTGTTGTTGTTGCTGCTTTTGTTTGTTGTTGTTGTTGTTGTTGTTGTTGTCGTTGTTGTTGTTGTTGTCGTTGTTGTTGTTCTTCTTCTTCTCCGTGGTCGTCGTTGTCATCATTATCATCATCATCATCTTCTTCTTCTTCTTCTTCTTCTTCTTCTTCTTCTTCGTGGTCGTCGTTGTCATCATCATCATCATCATCATCATCTTCCTATTCTTCTTCTTCTTCTTCTTCTTCTTCTTCTTCTTCTTCTTCTTCTTCTTCTTCTTCTCCTTCTTCTTCTTCTTTTTTTTTTTCTTTTTCTTTTTCTTCTTCTTGTTCTTCTTGTTCTTCTTGTTCTTCTTCTTCTTCGTCTACTATCTACTCACTACATCATCATACTACTCTATCATCATCTACTACTACTCATCATTTTGTTTCCTTCATCAATCAGTCTTGGTCTTCCCTCGTCGTTCTCTTTTCTTCCTTTCCGTTTCCTCCTTCTCTTTTCTTCCTTTCCTTTTCCTCCTTCTTCTTTTCTTCCTTTCCTTTTCCTCTTCTCTTTTCTTCCTTTCCTTTTCCTCCTTCTCTTTTCTTCCTTTCCTTTTCCTCCTTCTCTTTTCTTCCTTTCCTTTTCCTCCTTCTCTTTTCTTCCTTTCCGTTTCCTCCTTCTCTTTTCTTCCTTTCCTTTTCCTCCTTCTCTTTTCTTCCTTTCCTTTTCCTCCTTCTCTTTTCTTCTTTCCTTTTCCTACTTCTCTTTTCTTCCTTTCCTTTTCCTCCTTCTCTTTTCTTCCTTTACTTTTCCTACTTCTCTTTTCTTCCTTTCCGTTTCCTCCTTCTCTTTTCTTCCTTTCCTCCTACTTCTCTTTTCTTCCTTTCCTTTTCCTCCTTCTCTTTTCTTCCTTTCCTTTAACTTCTCTTTTCTTCCTTTCCTTTTCCTCAGTCTTGGTCTTCCCTCCTCGTTCTCTTTTCTTCCTTTCCGTTTCCTCCTTCTCTTTTCTTCCTTTCCTTTTCCTCCTTCTCTTTTCTTCCTTTCCTTTTCCTCCTTCTCTTTTCTTCCTTTCCTTTTCCTCCTTCTCTTTTCTTCCTTTCCTTTTCCTCCTTCTCTTTTCTTCCTTTCCTTTTCCTCCTTCTCTTTTCTTCCTTTCCTTTTCCTACTTATCTTTTCCTTCTTTATTCTTATTCTTTATTCCTCCATTTTCTCTCCACCCTATGACATTATTACTTTGTTGTTTGTTTCTTCTAAATATTATATTTGAGCACACTCTTCAAGTCCAAATATTGAAATTCTTACTTAGAGCATATAATTGAGCTGAATTGTTTTTTAACGTTTATTAAACGTTTGCTTACAAACATGAAGATTTGTGTTGCGGTGTGCGTGGCATGGGTGGGTGGTGGGGGTCAGGTGGGGGTGGGGGTGCTGTAATGTGTTTATTTGGGGGCGTTCAATAGTTGGAGTGGTCTATGGGGCCATCTTGATCGCAATTATCGACAAGGTTTTATCGATTCGTAGTTGAAAGTTCCTCGTAAGCACATTGAAATATCTCTCTCTCTCTCTCTCTCTCTCTCTCTCTCTCTCTCTCTCTCTCTCTCTCTCTCTCTCTCTCTCTCTCTCTCTCTCTCTCTCTCTCTCTCTCTCTCTCTCTCTCTCTCTCTCTCTCTCTCTCTCTCTCTCTCTCTCTCTCTCTCTCTCTCTCTCTCTCTCTCTCTTCTCTCTCTCTCTCTCTCTCTCTGTGTGTGTGTGTGTGTGTGTGTGTGTGTGTGTGTGTGTGTGTGTGTGTGTGTGTGTGTGTGTGTGTGTGTGTCTGTAGTGAAGAGCACACGCCTATACTTCTTTTCTGTTTTCCTACTACATTCTTTTTTCAGGTACATAGGGCTTATACTTAGGATGTTATTGATCAAACCATTTCAACACGTACAAGCTTAGCCTGAATAAAGTCTAACCGAAGCAAGAATATTATCTTTTAATGTGCTCATCTATATTGTATTTCAAATAATGTGACCTAGCACCACGAAAGGGACATTAAGTGTCAAAATGACATTTTTAAGATAATGATACGGCTAGAAACGTCAGACAATGCTCTTTCAAATGATATAAGAACTATGCTTGTCACGTTTTCCGTTTCAGAGTTATAAACATTTTAAGTTGGTTGGGTAACTGTCGGCCATTTTGAGAAATTACAGTCTAA
>CM065697.1:50245296-50252796 GCA_017654935.2 Phymorhynchus buccinoides
CAAAGCTAATTTGGCCAGTAACGGTGCTAGTTGGGCATTTGTCATAGCGTGGCTGCCGATAGGACAGAACTATTAGGCAATCAATTAGGGGCGCTGGGTTACACTGCCAGACATTCTGTGCGGCTGGCATGTCACACAAAAGAACGTTTTGTCATGTGCGTTTTGTGGGCGTTTTGGGAAAATGGTGGATGCAGATAAACACGTTATTTAATCAGGTAAGGAGGGAAGGGGTGTGTGTGTAAATAGAGCTAGGAGGGGGGGGGGGAGGGTGTCAGTAAGAAAAGGGGGGTAAGGTAGACGAAAGTGTGTGTGTGTGTGCGTGTGCGTGTGCGTGCGTGCGTGTGCGTGTGCGTGTGCGTGCGTGCGCGCGCGTGCGCGTGTGTGCACCTGCGCGCGTTCGTGCGTGTGTCTGTGTGTGTGTGTGTGTGTTTGTATGTGTGTCTGTGAAAAGAGAGAATGAGATTGATGAGATTTACTGTGTTGTGTATTAGTAAAGTGTGAGCAATGAGATTGATGAGATTTACTGTGTTGTGCATTAGTAAAGTGTGAGCAATGAGATTGATGAGATTTACTGTGTTGTGTATTAGTAAAGTGTGAGCAATGAGATTGATGAGATTTACTGTGTTGTGAGATTTTAGTAAAGTGTGAGCAGTGAGATTGATGAGATTTACTGTGTTGTGTATTAGTAAAGTGTGAGCAGATGATTGATTAGTAAAGATGAGCAATTAGATTGATGAGATGTACTGTGTTGTGTACATAGTAAAGTGTGAGCAATGAGATTAGTAAAGTGTATTAGTAAAGTGTGAGCAATGAGATTGATGAGAGTACTGTGTTGTGTATTAGTAAAGTGTGAGCAATGAGATTGATGAGATGTACTGTGTTGTGTGTTAGTAAAGTGTGAGCAATGAGATTGATGAGATGTACTGTGTTGTGTGTTAGTAAAGTGTGAGCAATGAGATTGATGAGATGTACTGTGTTGTGTATTAGTAAAGTGTGAGCAATGAGATTTGTGAGCAATGAGATTGATGAGATGTACTGTGTTGTGTGTTGTTAGTAAAGTGTGAGCAATGAGATTGATGAGATTTACTGTGTTGTGTATTAGTAAAGTGTGAGCAATGAGATTGATGAGATTTACTGTGTTGTGTATTAGTAAAGTGTGAGCAATGAGATTGATGAGATTTACTGTGTTGTGTATTAGTAAAGTGTGAGCAATGAGATTGATGAGATGTACTGTGTTGTGTATTAGTAAAGTGTGAGCAATGAGATTGATGAGATGTACTGTGTTGTGTAGTAGTAAAGTGTGAGCAATGAGATTGATGAGATGTACTGTGTTGTGTATTAGTAAAGTGTGAGCAATGAGATTGATGAGATGTACTGTGTTGTGTATTAGTAAAGTGTGAGCAATGAGATTGATGAGATGTACTGTGTTGTGTGTTAGTAAAGTGTGAGCAATGAGATTGATGAGATGTACTGTGTTGTGTATTAGTAAAGTGTGAGCAATGAGATTGATGAGATGTACTGTGTTGTGTATTAGTAAAGTGTGAGCAATGAGATTGATGAGATGTACTGTGTTGTGTATTAGTAAAGTGTGAGCAATGAGATTGATGAGATGTACTGTGTTGTGTATTAGTAAAGTGTGAGCAATGAGATTGATGAGATGTACTGTGTTGTGTATTAGTAAAGTGTGAGCAATGAGATTGATGAGATGTACTGTGTTGTGTGAGATTAGTAAAGTGTGAGCAATGAGATTGATGAGATGTACTGTGTTGTGTATTAGTAAAGTGTGAGCAATGAGATTGATGAGATGTACTGTGTTGTGTAGTAGTAAAGTGTGAGCAATGAGATTGATGAGATGTACTGTGTTGTGTGTTAGTTACTGTGTTGTGTAGTAGTAAAGTGTGAGCAATGAGATTGATGAGATGTACTGTGTTGTGTATTAGTAAAGTGTGAGCAATGAGATTGATGAGATGTACTGTGTTGTGTATTAGTAAAGTGTGAGCAATGAGATTGATGAGATGTACTGTGTTGTGTATTAGTAAAGTGTGAGCAATGAGATTGATGAGATGTACTGTGTTGTGTATTAGTAAAGTGTGAGCAATGAGATTGATGAGATGTACTGTGTTGTGTGAGTTAGTAAAGTGTGAGCAATGAGATTGATGAGATGTACTGTGTTGTGTATTAGTAAAGTGTGAGCAATGAGATTGATGAGATGTACTGTGTTGTGTATTAGTAAAGTGTGAGCAATGAGATTGATGAGATGTACTGTGTTGTGTGATTAGTAAAGTGTGAGCAATGAGATTGATGAGATGTACTGTGTTGTGTATTAGTAAAGTGTGAGCAATGAGATTGATGAGATGTACTGTGTTGTGTGTTAGTAAAGTGTGAGCAATGAGATTGATGAGATGTACTGTGTTGTGTGTTAGTAAAGTGTGAGCAATGAGATTGATGAGATGTACTGTGTTGTAAAGTGTGAGCAATGAGATAGTAAAGTGTGAGCAATGAGATTGATGAGATGTACTGTGTTGTGTGTTAGTAAAGTGTGAGCAATGAGATTGATGAGATGTACTGTGTTGTGTACTGTGTTGTGTAGTTAGTAAAGTGTGAGCAATGAGATTGATGAGATGTACTGTGTTGTGTGTTAGTAAAGTGTGAGCAATGAGATTGATGAGATGTACTGTGTTGTGTGTTAGTAAAGTGTGAGCAATGAGATTGATGAGATGTACTGTGTTGTGTATTAGTAAAGTGTGAGCAATGAGATTGATGAGATGTACTGTGTTGTGTATTAGTAAAGTGTGAGCAATGAGATTGATGAGATGTACTGTGTTGTGTGTTAGTAAAGTGTGAGCAATGAGATTGATGAGATGTACTGTGTTGTGTAGATAGTAAAGTGTGAGCAATGAGATTGATGAGATGTACTGTGTTGTGTAGTTAGTAAAGTGTGAGCAATGAGATTGATGAGATGTACTGTGTTGTGTATTAGTAAAGTGTGAGCAATGAGATTGATGAGATGTACTGTGTTGTGTGTTAGTAAAGTGTGAGCAATGAGATTGATGAGATGTACTGTGTTGTGTATTAGTAAAGTGTGAGCAATGAGATTGATGAGATGTATTAGTAAAGTGTGAGATGAGATTGATGAGATGTACTGTGTTGTGATGTACTGTGTTAGTAAAAAGTGTGCAATGAGATTGATGAGAGTACTGTGTTGAGATTAGTAAAGTGTGATGAGATTGATGAGATGTACTGTGTTGTGTGTTAGTAAAGTGTGAGCTGTGTTGTGAGATTGATGAGATGTACTGTGTTGTGTATTAGTAAAGTGTGAGCAATGAGATTGATGATGTAGATGTACTGTGTTGTGTATTAGTAAAGTGTTGTGTAGAGCAATGAGATTGATGAGATGTACTGTGTTGTGTGTTAGTAAAGTGTGAGCAATGAGATTGATGAGATGTACTGTGTTGTGTATTAGTAAAGTGTGAGCAATGAGATTGATGAGATGTACTGTGTTGTGTATTAGTAAAGTGTGAGCAATGAGATTGATGAGATGTACTGTGTTGTGTATTAGTAAAGTGTGAGCAATGAGATTGATGAGATGTACTGTGTTGTGTATTAGTAAAGTGTGTGAGTGAGATTGATGAGATGTAGATAGTAAAGTGTGAGCAATGAGATTGATGAGATGTACTGTGTAGTAAAGTGTGAGCAATGAGATTGATAGTAGTAAAGTGTGCAATGAGATTGATGAGATGTACTGTGTTGAGATTGATGAGATGTACTGTGTGTTGTGTATTAGTAAAGTGTGAGCAATGAGATTGATGAGAAGTAGTAAAGAGTGAGTGAGCAATGAGATTGATGAGATGCACTGTGTTGTGTATTAGTAAAGTGTGAGCAATGAGATTGATGAGATGTACTGTGTTGTGTAGTAAAGTGTAGTAAAGATTGTGAGAGTGTTGAGATTGAGTGTGAGATGTACTGTGTTGTGTATTAGTAAAGTGTGAGCAATGAGATTGATGAGATGTACTGTGTTGTGTGTTAGTAAAGTGTGAGCAATGAGATTGATGAGATGTACTGTGTTGTGTGTTAGTAAAGTGTGAGCAATGAGATTGATGAGATGTACTGTGTTGTGTAGTAGTAAAGTGTGAGCAATGAGATTGATGAGATGTACTGTGTTGTGTATTAGTAAAGTACTGTGTTGTGAGCAATGAGATTGATGAGATGTACTGTGTTGTGTGTAGTAAAGTGTGAGCAATGAGATTGATGAGATGTACTGTGTTGTGTATTAGTAAAGTGTGAGCAATGAGATTGATGAGATGTACTGTGTTGTGTATTAGTAAAGTGTGAGCAATGAGATTGATGAGATGTACTGTGTTGTGTGTTAGTAAAGTGTGAGCAATGAGATTGATGAGATGTACTGTGTTGTGTATTAGTAAAGTGTGAGCAATGAGATTGATGAGATGTACTGTGTTGTGTATTAGTAAAGTGTGAGCAATGAGATTGATGATGTGAGCTGAGATTGTTGTGTTGTGTAGTAAAGTGTGAGCAATGAGATTGATGAGATGTACTGTGTTGTGTGTTAGTAAAGTGTGAGCAATGAGATTGATGAGATGTACTGTGTTGTGTGTAGTAAAGTGTGAGCAATGAGATTGATGAGATGTACTGTGTTGTGTATTAGTAAAGTGTGAGCAATGAGATTGATGAGATGTACTGTGTTGTGTATTAGTAAAGTGTGAGCAATGAGATTGATGAGATGTACTGTGTTGTGTAGTAGTAAAGTGTGAGCAGTGAGATTGATGAGATGTATGATGAGATGTACTGTGTTGTGTAGTAGTAAAGTGTGAGCAATGAGATTGATGAGATGTACTGTGTTGTGTGTTAGTAAAGTGTGAGCAATGAGATTGATGAGATGTACTGTGTTGTGTATTAGTAAAGTGTGAGCAATGAGATTGATGAGATGTACTGTGTTGTGTATTAGTAAAGTGTGAGCAATGAGATTGATGAGATGTACTGTGTTGTGTATTAGTAAAGTGTGAGCAATGAGATTGATGAGATGTACTGTGTTGTGTATTAGTAAAGTGTGAGCAATGAGATTGATGAGATGTACTGTGTTGTGTATTAGTAAAGTGTGAGCAATGAGATTGATGAGATGTACTGTGTTGTGTATTAGTAAAGTGTGAGCAATGAGATTGATGAGATGTACTGTGTTGTGTAGTAGTAAAGTGTGAGCAATGAGATTGATGAGATGTACTGTGTTGTGTAGTAGTAAAGTGTGAGCAATGAGATTGATGAGATGTACTGTGTTGTGTATTAGTAAAGTGTGAGCAATGAGATTGATGAGATGTACTGTGTTGTGTATTAGTAAAGTGTGAGCAATGAGATTGATGAGATGTACTGTGTTGTGTATTAGTAAAGTGTGAGCAATGAGATTGATGAGATGTACTGTGTTGTGTAGTTAGTAAAGTGTGAGCAATGAGATTGATGAGATGTACTGTGTTGTGTGTAGTAAAGTGTGAGCAATGAGAGTGAGATGTACTGTGTTGTGTATTAGTAAAGTGTGAGCAATGAGATTGATGAGATGTACTGTGTTGTGTATTAGTAAAGTGTGAGCAATGAGATTGATGAGACTGTGTTGTGTACTGTGTGAGATGTACTGTGTTGTGTATTAGTAAAGTGTGAGCAATGAGATTGATGAGATGTACTGTGTTGTGTTAGTAAAGTGTGAGCAATGAGATTGATGAGATGTACTGTGTTGTGTATTAGTAAAGTGTGAGCAATGAGATTGATGAGATGTACTGTGTTGTGTATTAGTAAAGTGTGAGCAATGAGATTGATGAGATGTACTGTGTTGTGTAGTTAGTAAAGTGTGAGCAATGAGATTGATGAGATGTACTGTGTTGTGTATTAGTAAAGTGTGAGCAATGAGATTGATGAGATGTACTGTGTTGTGTATTAGTAAAGTGTGAGCAATGAGATTGATGAGATGTACTGTGTTGTGTATTAGTAAAGTGTGAGCAATGAGATTGATGAGATGTACTGTGTTGTGTATTAGTAAAGTGTGAGCAATGAGATTGATGAGATGTACTGTGTTGTGTATTAGTAAAGTGTGAGCAATGAGATTGATGAGATGTACTGTGTTGTGTATTAGTAAAGTGTGAGCAATGAGATTGATGAGATGTACTGTGTTGTGTATTAGTAAAGTGTGAGCAATGAGATTGATGAGATGTACTGTGTTGTGTAGCAGTAAAGTGTGAGCAATGAGATTGATGAGATGTACTGTGTTGTGTAGCAGTAAAGTGTGAGCAATGAGATTGATGAGATGTACTGTGTTGTGTAGTAGTAAAGTGTGAGCAATGAGATTGATGAGATGTACTGTGTTGTGTAGCAGTAAAGTGTGAGCAATGAGATTGATGAGATGTACTGTGTTGTGTAGCAGTAAAGTGTGAGCAATGAGGGGGGGGGGGGGGGAGATAACAGAAATAAGCAAACCCAGATTAAAATATAGCAAAACAACTATGTTTTTCCTAGACACAACAATGTATAACAATGGACAGACACAACAACGTATAACAATGGACAGATACAACAACGTATAACAAGGGACAGACACAACAACGAATAACAAGGGACAGACACAACAACTCAGAAACATTGGGAAACAACCTAAAGAAGACAACAACAACAACAATTATATAATTGTCAAAATCCTTTGGGACATTCTGTGATCTCACAGTATCATGTCACATCGATCATCAGATTATGTTCTGACATTTACATAATGTTTTGTTTCGTTTTGACTGGATGTGTAAACAGAATAGCTAAATCTGCCATTGTAATTGAGGTGGGCTATTGGTTTTTAAAAAAAATTTTTTTATAATAAACAAAAATAAAATGCTGCTAATTTATATATTTTCAACCCCCCTCCAGATACCTCCGTTTCTGTGTTCTTTTCTTTTTCTTTTTACTCTTTACCAGGCTCCACAAAAGCCTAACTGTCGCAAAGAGTGATAACATCGCAGCCTACCAACTTTGCAAAGAATGAAGCCAACTTCCTCACTTCCCGCCTGGAAGGTGAAAAGGTGGAAGGTGGGAAGAGTTAAGTGTGGCAACGGTAGGCAGTGAGTGAGTTCACAATGATCCCCGCCTGTAGTGTAGGTGAAAGGGTGGGAGTATAAAAAAACCCACCGGCTTCAGTCAGCTGCGGACTGCGAGCTCTTTTTATATTCAGGCTTTTTCGTAGCACCTAGAATCCCTTCCCAATCCGTCAGAGTCTTACAAGCATAAAATGGAAAAGCAAAAAGCGCGGAAATAACAGTGTTCGACAGAGAAAAGGATAGACGTATTATTTCTATTTCTATGTGTGCGTTCTAGCGAGGTATTATTGTTATTATTTGAGTTGCTGCCTCGATGACTGAGTTGATTGTACTTCACTGTGTGGTTTATCTTTCTCTTCGGTTGTTGTGATTTCGGTTTGTGTTGTGTGTGTGGGTTGTCTTATTGTGCTATCAATCACAT
>CM065697.1:50255296-50267796 GCA_017654935.2 Phymorhynchus buccinoides
CAAATAACCCAATGCATAACAAGAATAGAAAATAACAACAGGCATGTTCACAGTAAATAACAACAGGCATGTTCACAGTAAATTGAAGAACATGCGAAAAAAAATTCAAGCTCAAACGAAGAGCTCGTTCACGTACTCGCACACACACAAAACATACAGCATATCCTATAACTATACCAAAACATGCATACCTAGTCTCTTGTGGTGTGTTCGAACACACATGTGCAAATACGCTCATGGTACAATGATAGAATACAATACACTAATAACCCCACGTTATAGAGAAACATTATATTTACGTAAAGTCATTATTATTTCTAAGCAAACAGCGAATATTTCTAGGAAGTTAATAGCTTAAAACTTTTCTAAGAGGTGTTTGTGATATGTTCTTTTAAAGGATGAGACACTTATTAGGTTTTTATTGCAATTTTCTAATTCATTCCATAATTTGCTACCGGAGTATGTAAGGGAGGCCATAAACAGGTTTGTTCTAGGGCGAGGAATATAAATTATATTTTTGCTACGAATGTTAGTAATAGGAAATCGTTTGCATAGATAGGCCGGTGTCAGTTTATTCACAATTTTGTACATGGAAATAGCTTTGTTGAGGTAAAACTTGTAGTCTAATGGAAGAATGCCTAGTTCCTTATAATCGCTATTTTGAAGTGAAGATGGCTTAAGAAGAACAATTATTAGAGCACGTTTGTAGAGTCTTTTCAGTGGCTTTAAGCAGTTTTCGCTAGCAAGATCCCAACAAGTAGAAGCATAATCTATTTCAGGCTGAATGTATGCATTAAAAAAGAGTTTTCGAGTATGGATGTCGAGGAAGTACTTTATTCTGTTTAGTTGGAATACTTTCTTCGCTATATTTTTACAGATGGCAGAAATGTGCTTGGACCATGATAAATTATTGACGATAGTTACACCTAGTAATTTACAGGAATCTATTTCTTCCAGAAAATTATTATAAATTTTGAGTTTGGGTAGGGTATCTTTTAAGTTTTGTCTTTTTTGTCGAGTAGTTATTAACATAAATTTAGATTTACTTGGATGAATTGCCATATTATTTTTTTCTGTCCATGCTGTAAGATTAGCTATGTCATTTTGAAGGAAGGAACAAACCTTATTTGGATTTTTGTCCTTAGTATGAAGGGTTGTGTCGTCAGCAAAGAGTTCACATTGAGATTTTAAGTGAAGGGGTAAATCATTAATATAAATTGAGAATAAGATAGGCCCTAAGACAGATCCTTGGGGGACTCCATATTTGATAGGCATAGAGGACGACATTATAAAATCTTGGGAAACAGTCTGTGTTCTATTGTTAAGGAAGGATGCTATCATGTTAACGGAGTTGGAATGTAGGCCATACAAAGTAAGTTTTCTTAAAAGAAGGGTGTGATCAATCGTGTCAAAGGCTTTGGCGAAATCGACAAAAAGTGAGCCAGTGAATAAGTCATTGTTAATGTTAAGATGCCATTCTTCTATAATGTTTGTGAGCATTGCGTGACAAGAATGCTTTTCCCTAAAACCATTTTGATTAGTGTAAAATAAGTCATACTTAGTGAAATGAGACTGAATGTGTTGTTTGAGATGTCTTTCAAGGGGTTTTGACAGTATTCATAATATTGATATGGGCCGGTAATTTGAGGGATCAGATGGATCTCCAAATTTTAAAAAAGGAAGAACTTTGGCTTCTTTAAAGGCTTGTGGAAAGCAATTTGTATCTATACAGAGGTTGTATATGTAGGTGATGTGTTCTGTAATAATAGGTGCAGACAGCATCACAATTTTGCTGTCTAGACCATCAAGACCATAAGAACGGGACTGTTTTAGTTTACATAGTTCCTTGTAAACTTCATGCACACTAATAAAAGGGAAAGTCTGCTTAGATTGGACAACTTTATCATTACAAAACTGTTTTAACAGATGCATATCGTTAGGCTGTGTTTTGTCAATTTTAATGGTTCTTTCTACAATTGAGGTAAAATGTTCATTTAGTAGCTGAGCAGTTAGATCATTACATACAGTAGCGGAAAACTTTGATTTCTTGCACGAAAGTTTGTTGATCGCTTTCCATATAGACTTAGAATATTTCTTTGATTTAATAAGTTCACTGAAATAATTCTTTTGGGCAGTCCGTTTCATAGTTGTAACCTTATTACGCTGTTTCATAAATGTTTCGTCTTTCCCAGTTGTTGCTAGTAAGTTCTTACTGATTAAAATCTCGCCATCAATTTCCTTAGTTATCCACGGGGGTTTCGAAGTTAACTTAACTCGTTTAATCATTATTGGTGCGTGTTCATTAAAGATAGGCAGGAAAATATCATACCATGCTTGAAGAGCTGTGTCAGGGTCAGTATGTTGATAAACGTCAGAAAAATCAGAACAACAAAGATCAGATAGGAAGTCATCGGGATTAAAGTTCTTATAGTTGCGAAAATATATACATTTATGAGAACAACGTGGGATTTTAACGCCTTTCTTGGACCAAGTAAGGCAGTTGGAAAATGATCACTAAGACCAAATACTGGTACTGCATGTTCAACTATATTATTAGGACTAGTTACAAACATATGATCTATCAATGTTTTAGACTGTGCTGTTACTCTTGTTGGGGTAGAAATTATTTGATGTAAGTTACAGAGCTCGTAAGTCTGTTTCCAATTATCATTAGGTTTTAATAGATCAATATTAAAATCGCCTAAAAGAATGACTTCCACTGAGTGGCTTAAAACATCTTCCATCATAAGTGAAAATCGGTCAAACCACTCAACCCGTTCCTCTGGATTTCTATATAGAATGCCTACTAGAATCGGTTTAGTTCCCTTTAAACTTATTTCTAACCATATACATTCAATTTTATATTTATCAAAATTATTTATCTGTTTGTACTTTACAGATTTCTGTACATATGAGATTAGACCCGTTTCAAGTTTTTCTGTTGCATCTCTCCTAATGACATTGTAACCAGAAATCGTAATAGCATCGTCAGTAATAAGATCATTCAAACGAGATTCTGAAAATCCAAAAACATGAAACAAAGAATTACAGTTTGACAATATGGATGAAACTTCCGACATTTTGTTCAATAAGTGACAAGCATTTAAATACCCCACCCTCAGCCCACATTTAGTGAGCCACTTTGGATCCTTGCATTCATTATCCATATTAGAGAGCAAAGCAACACATAAATATATAAGCAGACATACAAAGCACAAGTCTATAGGCTTATATATCATTATTAATTAAACTAACACAAAACGAAAATTTCAAAATTCAAAAGACACCCCAAAAATGCAAAATGTAATATAATGTACAAGTAAGAAAATGATATAAAATATAATAAGCACTGCTTTTGCAGATAATGAATATGATTTCCCACCACTGTTCTGCAAGCACCAATCGAAAGAACAGCGCGACGGCCACAGCCCTGTAAGGACACGAAATGCAAGGACAGGAAAAACAACGACAAAAACACCAAACAGCCAAAATTGAATTATTTCAATACAAAAACAGAGAGAGACAGATGTACAGAGACAAAGATACTGAGACAAAGATACAGAGACAAAGATACAGAGACAAAGATACAGAGACAAAGATACAGAGACAAAGACAGAGACAGAAACAGAGACAGGGAGACAAACAAGAAGAGAGACAGACATAGAAAGAGGGGTGGGGATCAATGTCAGTACTGAGAACCCTTTCAACGCTAGCCATTCCTCAGCCAAAATTTACCATTAAACTTACCCGGGTAGAGAAAATATTTCGTCTGCAATATTGGGGATTCCTCTGTGACATGCATAAAATAGGACCTATCCTTACCTCCCAAAAGTAAGAACATAAGGTCACAGACCCTCATTTGATGCCTTTTTAGTGACATGGGTGTTAAATCATTGTGGTCCAAGAGGCGACAGCGGCAATGAAAGGGTGACATTAAGAGGGGTCATCCCCTGATGAGTTTTCTGCCACACATGTAGGCACACCTTTCACAATAGTAGTCCATTCACTGGTGCACGCCCTCACATATGTTCATGAAGCAGGCCCCTCAAGGCTGGTTCTGCAAGTGAGCACATAGACGCTCGCAAAGGAAAATGGGTTTAGCAGAGAAGCTTTCTATAAAACTTATACCATGCAGTTTTTCAGTGTGTGTGTGAAAAGGCTACCATTAATTTTGACCACTCTCTTTGAACAACTAAGACAGTTGCACAATGTGGTTAGCAATGCTGTGGGGTTCTTGTTTTTTGTTTGTGGCTCAAGCCACAAACCTATAACTCACTTTGTCGGTCGGTCGGTCTGTCTGTCGGTCGGTCCAAAATTGTCGCACATTTTGACAAAATTGTCGCACTTCAAATCGAGGCTACACTTCAAATTGAGGCCGCTATTTAAAATGATGTATTTTAAAAGCGTACAAAATAATAAACATACGTAATACAGACACTACAACAGACACGACGAGTATGCGGTGCTTCTTTTGATGAGCATAAGTAGGATACATAGTTTTAAATGTTTTCCAAAAGATATAAAAAGTTACGAAAGGGTGCAGAGATAACATTCTGGTTTACAGATTAAAATTATTGAAAAGCCAGGGGAGGTGACTCATGATTGGAGTGGTAAAAATAGACCGCGTGCCACAAACTATTGCGATTTCGCGCTTGTTTTCTTTCGGTTTTTTTCTCTGTCCAGGGTTTTGACAGAAGGTGAAGATTCATTGTATTGTGTTTTGGCAACCATTATTTACAAAACTTCCGACTTTCATCATTATATAATCGCTTTCTGAAAATCAAAGTCCCGATTCATCAATATTTCGTTCAAAATCAAAGCCAAACCAAGAAGAAGAGAAGAAGAAAGAAGAAGAAGAAGAAGAAGAAGAAGAAGAAGAAGAAGAAGAAGAAGAAGAAGAAGAAGAAGAAGAAGAAGAAGAAGAAGAAGAAGAAGAAGAAGAAGAAGAAGAAGAAGAAGAAGCAGAAGAAGAAGAAGAGGAAGAAGAAGAAGAAGAAGAAGAAGAAGAAGAAGAAGAAGAAGAAGAAGAAGAAGAAGAAGAAGAAGAAGAAGAAGAAAAAAGAAGAAGAAGAAGAAGAAGAAACATCCCTTTCAATAGACTAATGCTGTATATTCTTCTATCCAGGATAGTAACCATTCAGACAACCCTAAGGAATTAGAGTGGACTTGAACAGCAACTGAGAAATATGTCGTTGAGAGAGAGAGAGAGAGAGAGAGAGAGAGAGAGAGAGAGAGAGAGAGAGAGAGAGAGAGAGAGAGAGAGAGAGAGAGAGAGAGAGAGAGAGAGAGAGAGAGAGAGAGGAGAGAGACAAGGAGTGAGAGGGAGAGATATACAGTGAGAGAGAGAGAGGGGGAGCGAGAGAGAGAGGCAGAGAGAGAAACAGAGAGAGAGAGAGAGGAGGAACAAGGAGTGAGAGAGAGGGAGAGATATACAGTGATAGAGAGAGAGGGAGAGAGAGAGAGAGAGAGAGAGAGAGAGAGAGAGAGAGAGAGAGAGAGAGAGAGAGAGAGAGAGAGAGAGAGAGAGAGAGAGAGAACAATGAACAATGGACAACAATGAACAATGAACAAATTGTTTAATGATTAGGCATTTGGCCCATATCACTGGAGGTGAGATACAAACAAGTGACAGGAAACATTGTAGTTGTCATAAATAAATAAAAACAAAAATGACTTAATACACAAAGACATGAATAACGAAAGATCTCAGATCAACAATACCTAATTACGTCATTAACGATAATCGTCTTAACTGCAAGGATTTATGAACATAAGTGGCAAAATTATTGACGATTATACTGTTCTCATTTGCTAAGAGAAGAGATAATTTTAGTCTTGATGGGTATCTATAGAACTTTGCTGGGATATATCTTTCTCTAAGGTCTTTGTATTTAGATCATTAAAGCACAAAATGTATTTCACTTTCAACAACAGAACAAAATGGACAATTCAGATGTCTAGCAGAAACATTTTGAGCATGTCGCAGACGATGTGGCCTTAATGAAGAAATGCCTAGTCTGAGTCTCGTCAGAGCATTGCGTGCAATAATGTGTTGTGCATTAACTACGTGAAAACTCACTGACAGAATTGACTTAAATGAGCTGTAAAAGGCAAACCTTTTATTAGTCGTAACTTCATAATGCCATTCCTGATGGCAACACTCCTTCAATCTGCTTTTAAAAACAGACACAAACGCACTACAATCACCAACACCTTGACTTAGCCGAACATATCCAAAACCATAGAATATACTGGTATAGAAGACTGCATACAGAAGATGTCCAGGTTATGTTATCGCGATTGTACATAGCAAGTAACATGTTATATGCTTTCAAAGGCAGTCTGTTAGGGGACATTCTCAAAACACGCAACCAATATTTTATACATTTGACATAAATATTTACAAATAACGGATATCGACCAGTTTCACTGTATACTAACGTATTTGGGGAATGAGTGCTGACATTAAGAAATATTTGTTTTAAGAGAACACATGATCAGATTCAATGGGCTTAAGATTCGACACAGCACCCCAGCTTTCGGCAACATAAGTCAGTATGGGTTGGATCTGACCACTAAAAGGCTTAAAACGACAACCCTAAGGAATTAGAGTGGACTTGAACAGCAACGGAGAAATATGTCGTTGGGAGAGAGAGAGAGAGAGAGAGAGAGAGAGAGAGAGAGAGAGAGAGAGAGAGAGAGAGAGAGAGAGAGAGAGAGAGAGAGAGACAGAGAGAGACAGAGAGAGACAGAGAGAGACAGAGAGAGACAGAGAGAGAGAGAGAGAGAGAGGAAAACAAACACACACACAAAAAAGATAAAATAAATAAAAACGATAGCAGCTTCGATTTCCCACGATATTATGTTTACCTAACGTTTCATCTTTCAATTTGACCTGCCTGCCTCTAGCCTGGACAATCCCTCTTCATCCTCCCTTCACATTGCCAAAGCTAGGGCTCATTTCTCCACTAAGCCTCAATACTGACAGTTGAATGCCAAACAGTGCTATCACACTTCTTGGGTAAATGCCAGAAGTAGCTATGAGAAGCAAAGTGTAAACTAGCATGGTAGAACCTTGTGGCATTCGCCTGGTAAGAATGGTACCATCTTCTGTCATTGCAATCCTCAAAAAAGAAACAAGGGCGTCGCCGAGCGGCAAACATGTCCGTCACCAGCAATGCCACGCACTTGCGACACCCCGTAGAGTCTCACATCCTGACACAAAATTGGAAGGGATTCTGTCTTCTAGTTCACGAGATACAGCTTGAAGAAGAAACATATAGCGCAAAGAAGGAAATTTCGGTTTTTAAGGTCACACTTCAAGGTCAAGGTCAGCATGGTGATAATTTATGCTGGGATGTTTTCTTCTCTAGGGTATACAGTACCACACACAATCTGAAGCGCTTCTGTCAAGTACCAATGTGGAAAATATGGCTTAAAACCCAATTTGTAGACCCCTACCACTTTCAAGGCCTACCGATCTCCTTGACCGTGACATTGACCTTGATCGGTATGCCACCATCAGAACGGACATAAGCCAAAGTACCTCCATGCCAAATTTGAAGACTCTAACACCAACGATGTGGGAGTTATGGCCCCTTAAAGATTTTCGGTTTTCAAGGTCGTTTGCCAAGGTCAAGGTCACGACGGCAAAATGGTTTGCGCGGATGCCTTCCTCTCATGGTGACACACCAGCACACAAAATTTGACGCCGATTCTGTCAACCCATTCGAAAGATATCCTTGGGACAGACAGAAGGAGAAAAAATGACCCTCCGATATTCAGGCTCCAGTGATTTTTTTTACCTTGATCGGTATGCCATCATTAGAACGGGCATAAGCCAAACCACCTTCATACCAAGTTTCCACATCCTATGCTGATCGGTGCCCGAGATATGGCTAAAAATAGATTTTCGGTTTTCATGGTCATACGTCAAGGTCAAGGTCACGACGGCAAAATGGTTTGCGCGGATCTCTTCCTATTAAGGTGGCACACCTCCACACAAAAGCGATTGAAGCGATTCGGTCAAGCGGTTCGGGAGATATCCTTGGGACAGACAGAAAAAAAAAGAAAAAAAAAATACAAACCAGCCCATCGCATCGGACAATTTTTTTGTTTGGGTACGTTCATATGGTTTGCCATTTTAGCAATAAGTGTTGGAGCAAGAAACGTGAACCTGAAGGAGAAGGGGGGACAAGGAAGAAGGGAAGAGACGAAGCGCGGATGCGGGTGGTACGGGCAAGAAAACGTGGCTCAGAGGATGGAGATGGCGAGGTGGGGGTGGGGGATCGCTGCAAACTAATAGACCTTCACCTGACTGTAGACCCCCTTAACCCATGGGGGGGGGGGGGGGGGGGGGGGGGTTTGTGACTATTTTTTTCTGAAAGTTCATTCAATTTGCTGCCTAAAGACATATGTTGGCCTTAGTTTAAACAAAGACAACAGGGGGTTTGGGTATGGTCAAAATATCCACCCCTTTTTAGTCGTCCGCGACAGGGGTGGGTTTAAGTAAAGGGCCATATGCCACACTAAAACCAGTCTCATCAAAATTGTGACATGCCTGTAGGTAGGCAGTGCATCAGATAATATCTGCAGCATAAAACATCTATTCAAAAACTCTAATGGTGCCATCAGCACTGGCTAATGCACAAGGCATTCTGCAAAATGTGTGACGTTATTCGGCTAATAACAATATCCTTAAAGTATATCTATCACAAACATAATTTCAGCTTAAAAATGGAATGAACTGTTCAAATTTGAAACAGAATTGTTCACTACGCAAACTGGCTTGTACTTTCCTCAGTATCTTCTAAGATAAGTTTACAATTTCTGATATATTTCACGATTTTTGCGAAATTGAACCAAAACCCAAAAGTTATCCACAGCATACTGCCAATCAACACGCAAAGGCACACACACAAACAGTTTCACATGCTATTCCAAGTGATTACAAAATAACAGCGGGGTCATTTCAGGTCACTGCGTGGTCATCCTTCGGTCAGTCTCGGTCAAGTAGTGTTCGCCTCAGGCCTATCATATTGTGTGGGCGTGTGTGGTTACACGTGCTTGGGTAAAACAAGGTTGTGCGGTGTGTCTGTGTGTGTGTGTGTGTGTGTGTGTGTGTGTGTGTGTGTGTGTGTGTGTGTGTGTGTGTGTGTGTGTGTGTGTGTGTGTGTGTGTGTGTGTGTATCTGTGTGTGTGTGTGTGTGTGTGTGTGTGTGTGTGTGTGTGTGTGTGTGTGTGTGTGTGTGTGTGTGTGTGTGTGTGTGTGTGTGTGTGCGTGCGCGTGCGTGCGTGCGTGTGTGTGTGTCAAGTCAAGTCAAGTCAAGTCGAAATGATCTTTATTGAGGATAAAGGAGTAAGCTTGACAGCTTTTTTTCATCCTGTCCTCAGAATGAAAAGTAATACGAAAGCAACTCGAAAAATAACTCAACATGCAAAACGAAACATTCCAAACTACTAAACATTAGCCTAATAATATAACGCATTGAAATAACTCTATTGAGAGAGAGAGAGAGAGAGAGAGAGAGAGAGAGAGAGAGAGAGAGAGAGAGAGAGAGAGAGAGAGAGAGAGAGAGAGAGAGAGAGAGAGAGAGAGAGAGAGAGAGAGAGAGAGAGAGAGAGAGAGAGAATAAATGAATGGGATATTGAAGTGAATGTGGTTGTCCCTTCCCCATTTCATTTCCTCCCCATCACCCATATTAACAAATGTCCCGGACACAATGGAACAAAGCAAAGAACAATCAAAGTATAAACATTGTAAAGTATCAATTAAAAGGACATATCCCGACGGAATAGGTGCTACATTTCTAAAGTTAGAGACTAATTCATAGGGTTTCTAACATATGAAATTTAAGTGCTTTCATAAATGTCTGTCTTGATGTACACGATTTTAAATTAAAAGATAAATTGTTCCACGCCGTACAGCCGGAGTACAATAAACTAGATTTATAAAGATTATTACGGGGTCTGGGAAAAGAAAGTTTGTGTGTATGTCTGCTTTCGTTGCTAACAAAATGTTGGGTGATTTTCTTAGGGGCTATTCCATTCACAACGCTGTACATGCATACACATTTGTTATATAATAGTCTTTCCTTAAATGGCAGGATGTTTAAAGATTTGTAATCACATTTAGTGAGTGAACTGGACTTCAACTGTATTAATTTTATGGCTCGTTTGTGTAAACGATTTAATTGTTTCAGATTTGTTTCGCTGCTATTGTCCCAAAGAGTTGATGCATAATTTATAAGGGATAAGATATGTGCATGAAAAAAGCTTTTTCGTGCGTCACGATTCAAAAATCTTTTTATTCTTGCAAGTTGATATATTCTTTTTGAAATGCGTTTGCCAAGATTAGATATATGATTTGACCATGATAAATTATTGTCTATAACAACACCTAAGACTTTATGTGAAGATACTTCTTCTATCTTTTGATCTTGAATGAACAATGATGGGAACGAGGAGTTCATTTTCTGTCTTTTTTGTCTCGTGGTAACATACATGCATTTTGTTTTGGTAGCATTTAGAGACATATGATTTTCTTCAGTCCAGTTCACTAATTTTTCAACATTTTTCTGGAGGTCATTTACCAATTCGTTAGGGTTACTATTACAAGACTGTAAAGATGTGTCATCAGCAAACATTTCAGAGGAACATTGTAGACATAGCGGTAAGTCATCTACATAAAGATAAAATAAAATGGGTCCTAATACTGAGCCCTGAGGAACTCCAAACTTAATTGGTAATAATGTTGATCTTTTTGAGCTGATTTCAACGAGCTGTTGACGGTCGCAAAGAAAAGAGGAAATAAATGTAATGGCGTGACTGGACAAATTGTAGTACTTAAGTTTTCTTGTCAAAAGGGCATGATTAATAACATCAAATGCCTTAGCAAAGTCAATAAAAAGAATTCCAGTAAACTCGTTATTATTAATATTTGAAAGACATCTGTCAGTAAGATGTGTCAGAGATGTGTGACACGAGTGGTTTTCACGAAAACCTGATTGATTTTCATGAAGTAGATCGTAATGGTTCAGATGCTTACATAAATTCAATTGAATATGTTTTTCCAGTGGCTTTGACAGGAGCGAAAGTACTGATATAGGGCGATAATTCGAGGGATTGGTACGATCACCTGATTTATAAAAGGGTATTACTTTTGCTTGCTTAAATTGGGTAGGAAATTGTCCTTTATCAATGCAAAGATTGTAAACATAAGTAAGCGTGTCTGCAATGGCAGGTGCAGCTAGTTTTAAAATCTTACTATCTAATCCATCTAAGTCCCTTGATCCTGACTGTTTTAAATGTAATAAGTAATTCAACGTTTCAGTCACAGAAATGGGCAGTATGGTAAAGGGTGTTGAAATATTTTTTGAACGACAGTAATCACCCAGTTCTTGTAAATCATTTTCATGTGTTTTGTCATTGGTGATTAACTTATCAGCAACATTAGCGAAATGAGAGTTTAAATCATCAGGTGATAATTCTGATATTGGACAATGCGCTTTATGGTCAGAATTTATGTTAGTCAAAAGGTTAATAGCTTTCCAAATTGATTTCTGATTCTGGGAGGAAGTTACCAAATCTTGAAAGTATGTTTTCATTGCCCTTCTCTTCATTGAGTTCACTTTATTCCTCTGGTTATTGAATGCCTTTCTGTCTTTTGAAGTAAGTAAGCTATCTCTTTTATAACCCTCATTGTCTATATCTTTAGTTAACCAAGGGGGTTTGTTGGTGTGCTTAACTCTCTTTTTAATTAAGGGAGCATGTTGGTCATATATTTCCTGAAATGTATGTATCCAAAACTCTATCGCTAAGTCCGGGTCCCTAATTTGATAAACATAATCTAAATCCGAATTAATTAAGTCATTCAGAAATGATTTTGATCGAAGTTCCTGAAGCACCTATAAAATATTTATTTGTGACCGGACTTAGGAATTTTGACACCTTTTTTCTTCCAAGTTATGCAAACAGAGGAATGATCACTACAACAGGTCTGTACAGAGAACGCTTCTATTATATTAGCTTTGTTGTTGACATAGATGTGGTCAATTAGAGTTCTTGAATTATTTGTGATACGAGTCGGAACGTCAATTATTTGTTCCAAATCATAAAGTTCATACATTTGTTTCCATTTTGTCCCTGACAATGTTAAATCAATATTAAAGTCGCCAAATAGTATTATTTATTTCGATTCAAGGATTGCAGCATCCATCATCGAATTAAATCTGTCATACCAGTCAACTTTTTCTGCAGGATTTCTGTAGATGAACCCCACCATGATTGGTTTATAATGCTTCAGACTTATTTCAACCCAAATGCTCTCTATGTTATGATTTTCTAAATGAGGCACTCTCTTGAGAGTTAATGAACGAGTACAATATAAAAGCAAACCAGTTGAACGGGGTGCCATGGGATCTAAGCGAATCATATCATAGTTTGGCATGGACATATGGGAGTCGGGGATCACATCAGTTAGCCAGGATTCAGCTATACAA
>CM065697.1:50277796-50282796 GCA_017654935.2 Phymorhynchus buccinoides
TCTCTCTCTCTCTCTCTCTCTCTCTCTCTCTCTTTAAATAAAGCCGTTTTCATGCATAACATTATCAACAACCATGCCCCACCCTATTTGCTACCCAGGTTCCAGCACATCACTGTTCGTAATAAAAGAGCTATTTTTATTCCACGCCCGCGAACAAACCTCTTTATGTCTTCCCTTATTTATGCGGGTGCAAAATTATGGAACGACCTACCTGACTGTCTAAAAATTAAATCAACTGTACATGCTTTCAAAAAAGCATATCACAAACAATTAATGTATCAAATATAATGAGTTATATATGGTCTCGACATAACATATATTACAAATCTTTTAAATGTTAGTATGAGTTCTAATATGTTGCATATAATATCATCATGTATGCATCTATCATTGATGCAAGATAATGTTACACACGTGTACCATGTGTGTGTGTGTGTGTGTGTGTGACTCTGTGTGTGTGTGTGTGTGTGTGTGTGTGTGTGTGTGTGTGTGTGTGTGTGTGTGTGTGTGTGTGTGTGTGTGTGAGAGAGAGTCTGAGTGAGTGAGAGAGAGAGAGAGAGAGAGAGAGAGAGAGAGAGAGAGAGAGAGAGAGAGACAGAGAGAGAGAGTACGTGTGTATATGTGAGTGTAAGTGCGTGCGTGTGTGTACATGTGTGTGTGTGCGTGCGTGTGTGTGTGTGTGTGTGTGTGTGTGTGTGTGTGTGTGTGTGTGTGTGTGTGTGTGTGTGTGTGTGTGTGTGTGTGTGTGTGTGTTCGTGTGTGTATGTGTTCGTGTGTATGTGTATATGTGAGTGTGTGTGTGTGAGAGAGAGAGAGAGGAGAGAGAGGAGAGAGAGAGAGAGAGAGAGAGAGAGAGAGAGAGAGAGAGAGAGAGAGAGAGAGAGAGAGAGAGAGGAGAGAGCGTGAGAGAGAGAGAGAATGCGTGTTGTGCGTGTGTGTGTATATGTATATGTGAGTGTAAATGCGTACGTGTATAATATATGTGTGAATATATATATATATATGTATGTGTGTGCGTGCGTGCGTGCGTGTGTGTGTGTGGTGTGTGTGTGTGTGGTGGGGGGGTGTGTGTGTGTGTGTGTGTATATGTTCGTGTGTATGTGTGGTTATGTCTGACCATTTCGAATACAAGTATGTATATGAGCTTGTATGTATGTGTGTGTATGTGTGTTTCGGTGTGTACCTGTAAGTGAATGGGTGGGGATGGGCAAGAGTTGTGGATTTGTTTTAATTATTTTTTGCTTTGCTTCTTGCTTTTTGTTCTTTTGATGTATTTGATTTTGTTCATGAGGGCACGGTGTAAAAAAGCATAATATGCTTATCTGTTTACCCTCAATAAAAAATTCGAGTTCGAGTTCGAGTTCGAGTTCTATCTATCTATCTATCTATCTATCTATCTATCTATCTATCTCTCCCTCTCTCTCTCTCAATAACATTTCGTTCGTTCGTTCCCTCTTCCGCCGCTCTCTCTCTCTCTCTCTCTAACTCTCTCTCTCTCTCTCTCTCTCTCTCTCTCTCCTCTCTCTCTCTCTCTCTCTCTCTCTCTCTCTCTCTCTCTCTCTCTCTATCTCTCTCTCTCTCTCTCTCTCTCTCTCTCTCTCTCTCTCTCTCTCTCTCTCTCTCAATCTCTCTCTCTCTCTCTCTCTCTCTCTCTCTCTCTCTCTCTCTCTCTCTCTCTCTCTCTCTCTCTCTCTCTCTCTCTCTCTCTCTCTCTCTCTCTCTCTCTCTCTCCCTCAATCTCTTGAACAAAAATGCATCCTAGTAGGCTTCCTTATAATGCTTATGTTATGCTGCTTGACTTAGATAAATCAGGAAAAACCACATGGGTTTGAAGAATAAGAGAAGTTTTGTGTGAAACTGGGTTTAATTTTGTGTGGCTCCAGCGAGGTGTTGGAGATACCAAGGCTTTTTTGTATTTGTTTAAACAGAGGCTCGTAGATATTTTCATTCAAGAGTGGACGGGTGTAATTCGAGATCGAAATCGATATGAAACGTACAGATCTTTCAAAGTTGTTTTTGAAAAAGACAAATATATTTATAGTCTAGATACTTATTGCTCTCGTGTTGCTATTTCTCAGTTGAGATGTAGTGTCCTACCTATAAATAATAATGTCCACCGATATAGTGAAAATGGTAACAATAGAATGTGCCCTTTTTGTAAAAAAGATCGTGAAGATGAGGACCATTGTTTGTTTAAATGCGCCAAGTATAACGATTTAAGATTGAAATTTTTGAAAGATAATGCAGACATACCTTATTTGCAATTGCTTAAAGTGAGTGTAAAAGGTAATAAGCACATGAATAATGTCTCTCGATATGTTTTTCATGCTGCAAACAGGCGGAAGAAAATGATAATAAGGATGTAATATAATGTTGTTATGTTAGTATTGCAAAATAAGTAAATTATCATAAAACATAGATAAGTCATAACTGTTGTAATTGATTTATATGGACATACATTAGTGATTTATTCAGGCTTACTCTGAACGAACACTGTATTGTACTAACATGTTTCTTACATATTTATTAATATTCAGTATGCTAAAGTGCATCATCAGAATTTATTGGGATGGCGCATAATTTTTATAATATGTATTGATTTTCCTTTATTTTACCTTTTGCGTGAAGGATGTGATTTTGTTTCTTTCATTCTCATTGCTCCTTATCCATGTATTGTGGCCCAAGGCCAATGTACAGTAAACAATTCAGTGTTCAGTGTTCAGTGTTCAGTTCTCTCTTGAACAATAAAGTTTTCAGTGTACAGTGTTCGGCGTTCTCCTTCTCTCTTTCTCTCTAAAAAGGGACAGTGGAGAACAAACGAGAGAGAGAGAGAGAGAGAGAGAGAGAGAGAGAGAGTGTTTGTGTGTGCGAGAGGGGGGGAGTGGGGGGGGGGGGGGGGGGGGGGGGGGGGGGGGTAACGAGCCTATTCCAACACCTAGCTCACGAGCATTATACACACGAATTCGGGACGCGGTATTTTCAATCCCACAATGAGCAGGATTGTTTCCGTTGAATAAAGCGAACAGCGATCAATGTTTCTGTTGACAGAAAATTATTCACATTGAAATGATTCATCAAGCATCAGCCCATACAACCAATTGTACTAAATACAATCAGAATCATTAGGAATGCATACGAAGCAATTCAATTCCGCCCTGCGCCCGATAATTAGTCGGGCGCCCTAGTGCAGCAACAGCGCCTGCGCCCGACAAATTGTCAGGCATAGACCTCCCTTTACTTACCTCATGAATGTAGAAACTATTAATGACAAAAATTCGTTTATTAGTCCCCGAGCCGAAGGTTCGGGGAGCTATTGTTTTTGTCTGATCCGTCCGTCCGGTGTCCGTCCGGTGTCCGTTCGTCCGTCCGGCGTGCCTCCGTCCGGCTATTCGTCCGTTTTTCTCCAAAATTATTCAGTCTATCATCATCAAATTTGGAATATTAGTTCGCCAAGATGCAAGCTATCCACTGATGTATTTAGTTTTACATTAAGGTCAAGGTCGCGCCAGTTACGGGGTTCAAACCCCGAAACACATAATCGCTAATATCTCGCGAAGTTTTGCATGTATTTTAATGCAGTTTTTTTCACAACATTTCTTAATGAATGGTCTATAACACAGGTGTCATGAATTTTTCTGTGCGCGCGTGTGCGTATGATCGCGCGCGCTCAAATCACGGGTCCGAACCCCAAGGCTATATATAAAAAAACTATTCAGTTACGTGCTGTTTTGATGCGTTTTTATGTAGTTACGTGCTGTTTTGATGCGTTTTTATGTAGTTACGTGCTGTTTTTATGCGTTTTTATGTAGTTACGTGCTGTTTTTATGCGTTTTTATGTATGTGCACAGCCGACACATTCCGATTTCGGAGTACCTCGGCGATGCTGCGAGGGGACTTTGCTACCGCTCGGCGTTGCACTTGTTGTGAAGCTGTTTGCGTCGGAATGATCGCTACACTCGTTGCGCGATATTAAATCATTTGCAAGCACTTCGTTGTCGGTCTTGTTGTTGTGTGTTTTGTAATTTTAAAAATGGTACCTCTCTCTCAGAACCTGCGGGCTGAAAATGCAGCTCGCAGGGCCAATGGGCAATACTCAACGGGTTAACGTGATCAAAACATCTAGAGCGTTAAGACGCTAGGTCACCAGCCGTGCGGCAGCATGTTCTGTTCCAATAACCGTGGCCTTTAACCAATGACCTTCATGGTCGAAATTGGCCTAGATATTCTAACTACTTAGGCATTAGGTACTTGAGGCATCTCTGTGAAATTCTGGTTGCTCCCACCTGGAGAGCGCGTCGCAGCCAGAGGCGCGTCACCCATTTTTATTATTTTTGCATGCGATGTTTTGTGTGACTGATGAGGAAGGAAATGGGGTGTGGTACATTTTGACCAAATGACAACTTTTTCGTTGCCACTGGGTTTAACGTGTGCTAAGTGCATGGGCACACAGGACCTCGGTTTATCGTCTCATCCGAAAGACTCCACAGTCAGGCCTAGTGCAAAGTGAGAGGAAAACTTTCCCTGTACCCAGGTTCGAACTCGGGTTTACTTGACACGAGGCGAACGCGATACCTCTGTGCCACTCTACACTACGAAACGGCATGCAACATTTCTACCTCCTGCGTGTCTCCTTTGAAACGATATCGTGGTGACATAGACAAATATATTATCAGCCACAAACAAACAGACAAACACCACTGGAAACATTAACCAACTTTCGATTGCGGCTGGTTAAAGACTTAGAAAGAGCTCGTGTTTTTTTGTTTGGAATGTTGTTTTCAGATGTTCGTGCATCATTAGGCCTATATGCAGTAATGTTCTCATGAGTCATAAGTTTCTTCATTGTCCATTGGCATTGTACAACGCACACGGAAACTTGTCTTCCACAGTGTAAAATAAAAATATTAAATAAAAGCATGACACATAAATTTACATTAACAAATATGTAACTCTCACACACATAAAATGTCAAAGTAATGCAACGCCTATCTGTGCCTAGA
>CM065697.1:50292796-50295296 GCA_017654935.2 Phymorhynchus buccinoides
AAATATGCCAAGCAAAAGGGGAATAACTTGAAAACTAGCATTATAATTATTTCAATTTCAAATTTAAACACAAGCCGATGGGGTACCGAATTTTTGATTCTAAAATCAGTCACATTTACATTGGTCCGGCACTATATTGTGGCACACCAAAGGGCTTGCATCGCGTTACACCACACACACACACACACACACACACACACACCACACACACACATGCACGCACGCAAACACAACACATGCACAAAACAACGCAAAACACACACACATGCTCACGAAACACACACACAACACGCACGCAGGTATGTGCACGCGCACACACACACACATGCACTCCTACATATACACACACACGGCATGTGCGTGCGCATGCGCAATACGTACACATATAGGCAAAATGCAAACAGGCATGAAGAGCATACATATAGGGTCTAACTAATTTGAACATGCTAGTAACTTATGCCCTTGACCACACACTTTACCAATGCTTAAAGTTAAATTTTAACAAGTTATCTATTACATCAAGCATCAATAATTATATTACAAACAAAGAATGGAATACATTGATATGGTGACAAAGTGGCAAGAGATAGATCTATTCATAAATAACAATACACTCAGATTCTTTTTTAAAGTCTGCTTCACAACGCAGCAGTCATGTAGCTCGCTACCAAAAATAACTAAGGTAAGGGGTGTGAGTATGGGTGTCTAATTTACAGAACGAGCATTGTGTGCTTGTAGAATACGTTGGTTCGCAAGGATTTGCGATGTCATCTGTAACAGCCGTTCAGCGTATGGATGGAAATCATCTTGCATACTACGATTAGGGCCTACCATTTAACAAGTTAGGAGAATGCCTTTCTTGATTCAGAGAAATAAGCTGGGTTACTCCAGGTTTGGGGGCCTCAGTAGAATTATAGACCATTTTGGTTCAAAGTCTGGCCCTGACAAAAACACGGGGGATAGTTAGAAGGAACAAGGGACTGGACCTGTCTGGGATAGGACTCTGGCATGAGAGGAGGGAATTGATCGCATGATCTGAAGGGAGGGGGGCGCTGCTCACCAGTATTCCCTGCCAACATTGTAAAAGTCATAGTTGAATGCAGCAGGTGGAGGGGGGTCCGCGGGGAGAGATATCTGGGTACCCAGGGGGGTACTCCGATGACTGATTGGTCTGGGAGTGTTGATTCTCATCGTCTAGATCTCAGTGACTGGTTGGGTTGGGGATGCCAATAGACTATATTTCTAGACGCCATCAATGACTGATTGGGCTGGAAATGGTGATACTCATTCCTAGAAAACCCCCTGATCCTGTCTTGGCCTTCTATCATTATTTTGCTTGCGCCACAGAAACTTACTTTTGATATTTTCTGCAAGTTTGGCCGTTCCCCTGGGGCTGGGATGTTTTGATGTCCCTATACAGGTTCTCATCAGCAGAAAAAGTGGGGAAATGGTCAATGAGAACAACGTTACTTTTGTCACAAGCCCTTTTCAAATTGAAATTGGAGGGGGTGATAGAGTTATTGAAGGGGTGCTTACTCTTAGCAGGCAACACAGAGCTGAGAACTACACGTGCTTTTGGAAAAGCTTTGGAGCACTGTGCTATGAGGTCACTCCATGAACTGACTGAGATAGGGCCAGAGGGGCAGGAATTGATGCCGACATGGATGATGACTTCTTTGATATTGGGGTTGGCTGGTACTGAGAGGAGCCAGCTGTGAAGGTCATCAATGGACATGCCGGGCACACAAACCTTGAACATGAACTCTCCTTTGGGGGCAAGTCGTCTGGGGTTGACAAAACGAATGACAGAGTCACCAACTAATAGCATTGTTGCTCTGTCAGGAATGGACATGCTATGTAAGGTTTCATGGGGGGTGGGGGTGGACTTTTTGTGAGGCGATAGCTTTTGTTTGTCCATGTCGTCTGAGGTCATGTCCTGTTCTGATTGGGAGTTTTGACTGTCTGGGGCGAGAGCGTCAAAGGGGTTGGTAACAGACACAGAGAACAGTAGTTTGCCAGTGTCATCGTCAGTCTGATGAGCAGTCTGGTCAGTCACTGTGGCAGCCTCCTTACCGCCATGCTGAGGAGTACGGTCAGTGGGGGCATCACTCTTTGGTTTGTCGTCATACACAGGGGGGGCCTCCTTATCGTCATGGTATGGAGCATGGTCAATGAGGGCACCATTCTGCAGTTTGACGTCATACACAGGGGGAACAGGAGTTTGAGTGCTGCTCACAGCACGTTGGACAGGGATATCTTTAGTATCAAAACGAGGGTGGTTGGGTGTTTGGGTTTCTGTCTCGATCCTGTCTGGTTCATGACTTTTTAGCTTTTTATTTTCAGCTTGGATATCCCCTAACTGTGACTTGATGGATTGATTTTCTTTGGTCAGCTGTTTGTTTTTCGTTTCAAGAGTTGCCAAAGCAGCATGTAGATTTTCGATTTTGGAGCTCAGTGAGTCAAATTTGTCATTGATATGAACCCGGAGCTCATTTTTTGC
>CM065697.1:50300296-50302796 GCA_017654935.2 Phymorhynchus buccinoides
GTCTCTGTCTGTGTCTTCCATCTCTCTCTCGCTCTCTCGTCTCTCTCTCTCATGAGTCTCTTCTCTCTCTCTCGTCTCTCTCTCTCTCTCTCTCATCCGTTCTCTCTCTCTCTCTACTCTCCCTCTCTCTCTCGTTCTCCTCTCTCTCTCTCTCTCAGCTCTCTCTCTCTCTCTCTCTCTCTCTCTTTTTTTGCTCTTCTCTCTCTCTCTCTGTGCCTGTCTCTCTCTCACTCTACTCTTTGTGTGTGTCTCTCTCTCTGTCTTTCTGCCTGTATCGCTCTCACTCTACTCTCTCTCTCTCTCGCTCTCTCGTCGTCATCTCTCTCTCTCCTCTCTCTCTCTCTCTCTCCTGCGTCTCCCTCTCTCTCTGTGTCTTTCTGCCTGGTACCCCCCCCCTCTCTTCACTCTACTCTCTCTCTCTCTCTCATTCTCTCTCTCTCTCCTCTCTCACCATCTCTCTCCTCTCTAATGTCGCTCTCATCTCTCTCCTCTCTCTTCGTCTCTCATCTCCGTCTTTCTCTCTCTCTCCTCTCTCTCTCCTATCTCTCTCTCTCTCTCTCTCTAAGTCCCTCTCTCTCTCTCTCTCTCTCTCTCGTCTCTTTCTCTCCTCTCTCTCTCTCTCTCTCTTATGTCCGCTCTATTCTCTCTCTCTCTCTCTCTCTCATCTCTCTCTCCTCTCTCTCTCTCTACCCCCCCTCTCTATGTTCTCTCTCTCTCTCACTATCTCTCTCTCCCTCTCTCTCTCTCTCTTCTCTATCTCTCTCTCTCAAACTCCTCGTCTGTCGCTCTCTTCTCTCTCCCTCTCTCTCTCTCTCTCTCTCTCTTCCTCTCTCGTCTCTCTCTCTCTCTCTCTCCTCTCTCTCTCGCTCTCCCTCACTCCTAATCTGTCGCTCTCTGCCTGCTCTTTCTCACGTTACTCTTCTTGTATATATCCCTCTCTCTCTCTCGACAACCGTGTCTGTCTGTCTTTTCTCTCTCTCTCTCTCTCTCTCTCTCTCTCCTCTCTCTCTCTCTCTCTCTCTCTAGTCGCCTTCTCTCTCTGTCTCTATCTGTCTCTCTCTCTCCTCCTCTCTCTCTCTCTCTCTCTCTCTTCCTCTCTCTCGCTCTCTCTCTCTCTCTCTCTCTTGGTTCTCTCTACTCTCGTCTCTCTCTCTCTTCTCTCTCTCGCTCTCGCTCTCTCTGTCTTTCTGCCTGTCTCTTTCTCACGTCACTCTCTCTATGTATATATCCCTCTCTCTCTCTCACACCCGTTGTCTGTCTGTCTTTGTCTCTCTCTCTCTCTCTCTCTCTCTCTCTCTCTCTCTCTCTCTCTCTCTCTCTCTCTCTCTCTCTCTCTCTCTCTCTCTCTCTCTTTCATTTATCGTTGTCTGTCTTTCCGTCTGTGTGCCTGTCTGTCTATCTATGTCTGTAATATTTGATATACTTTGTTCACAATGTCTATCTATGTCTATGTCTCTGTCTCTGCCTTTCTCTCTCCCCCTCCCTCTCTCGCTCGCTCCCACCCCCTCTCTTGTCTCTTCTTATGTTTCATCATCATCATCATCATCATCATCATCATCATCATCATCATCATCACACATTCATCAACATCGTCATGAACAACAACACAACAAAAACACTCATTATCTTCTTCTTCTTTTTTTTCTTCTCCCTCTCTTCTTCTTCTTCTTCTCTTCTTCTTCTTCTTCTTCTTCTTCTTCTTCTTCTTCTTCTTCTTCTCCTTTTCTTCGCATCTGCAGTGTTATCAAGGTATAACTGATGTCATTGGAAAGGAGATATCGATGTGCTTTGTGTTTGGTGACGGGCACATTAATAGAGCTATAAACAGTTGACTATGTTTCACTGATAACAGAATCAATAGGACTGTTGAAGCCTGAGCCATTGTGTCAAAGACTCTAAAAGGGTAAGATGAACTACTTAAGATCTTACGGCGAGCCGGGCTGGTAGAGTTTATCGTTAGTGGGGTAATTACACCCATTCACAGTGGCGGCTATCCAAGGACTCAGACTGGAACTGGAACGGAGAATTTCAACTGGCCTATCGACGTGTTTTTAACCTAAATGTGTCAAGTTTAAAAGAAGGGACATAACAGTGTTTCTGTCCTACACTACTCATATAGGGAAAAGGGTCCGGATGTTAGTCTTTTCTTTTCAGTGTCTTTGATTGCGTACCCAGGGTCCCCGCTAAATGAAGTTCTGCCTGCATCATAGTAGCATCCTCTGAACCATACACTTCTCACGGTCTCCTGCATCCTCAATGGAATGCACACACAGGCACGCATACAAAACGTGTGGGATTCCTTTCTCTGGGTGACTTTTCTCTCTCGTATCTCTTTCTCTCTCTAGCACTCCAACGCACATCTCCACGCGCACACCTCCACGCACTCGCCAACTCACTGCACGCACACACACAGACACACAGACACACACAAACGCACGCACTACACACACTATCGTATACGCACACGCGAATCACTCTAACTTCACGTCACGGCGCACGC
>CM065697.1:50345306-50347806 GCA_017654935.2 Phymorhynchus buccinoides
TGGAAATTATGTATGATTTCTCATCGGTGTAAGACATTAGTAGCTACCGTAAGGAAGCTCAAAGGAAAAGAAATAACCGAACACGCGCACGCGCGTACGCGCGCATACACACACGCGTACACACACACGCACGCACGCACCCACGCATACGGACGCTCGCGCACGCGCGTATGCACACGCGCGCGCGCGCAAATCCACACAGAGTGAGAGAGACAGAGAATACGAATACGAATACGAATACGAATACGAATACGAATACGAATACGAATGTTTTTTAATGAGGGTAAACAGATAAGCTTTCGCTTCTTTACACCATGCCCTCAAGGAGGAAAAAAACAAACCATGACTATCAAATAACAAGAAAACAAGAAACAATGCAAATAAGCAAAAATGGGGAAAAACACATTAAATTTTCAAGATCAAGCAAAAATACAAACATCATTTAACAAAATTCAAAGATCATAGACCACACACACACACATACATACATACACACACACATTACACACACACACACACACACACACACACACACACACACACACACACACACACTACACTACACAACACACAAACACACAACACACACACACACAACACACACACACACACACACACACTCTAAGTACAGAAAAGAAAATACATCACAGAGTTACTTAATCCGCGGCGTACAGGAAGCAAAAACATTGTAGCAAGTATGCTCATAATTAATGCATACATGTACTAATTACTTGTTGTAATTGTTATGAGCACGAATATTTTAGTAAGTCGTTGTTTTGCAACATCAATAGATATGGAAGTGAAATAAATATGATCATTTAGAGCTTGTTTAAGAGGTGTTTATGGTATGGTATGTTCTCTTAAAAGATGAGACACTTGCTATATTTGTATTGATATTTTCCATATCATTCCACAGTTTGCTACCAGAGTAGGCAAGGGAGGTCATAAACAGGTTTGTTCTGGGGCGAGGAATATATATTTTACTTTTGTTTCGAATGTTAGTAATAGGAAATCGGTTGCATAAGTAGGTTGGTGTCAGTTTATGCATAATTTTGTACATGAAAACAGCTTTATTAAGGTTCAACTTATAATCTATTGGAAGAATGCCTAGTTCCTTATAATCATTATTTTGTAGGGAAGAAGACTTAAGAAGAACAATTTTAAGAGCGCGCTTGTAGAGTCTTTTTAGCGGCTTTAAGCAGTTTTCGCTAGCAAGATCCCAACACGTAGAAGCATAATCTATTTCGGGCTGAATATATGCATTAAAAAAGAGTTTTCGTGTATGATCATCTAGGAAATGCTTTATTCTATTAAGTTGGAATACTTTCTTAGCTATTTTTTTTTTGACAAATGACAGAGATGTGCTTAGACCATGATAAATTGTTATCAATAGTTACACCCAGTAATTTACATGAATCTACTTCTTCAAGAAGACTGTCATAAATTTTGAGTTTAGGCAGATTATCTTTTAAGTTTTGTCTTTTTTGTCGAGTAGTTATTAACATGAATTTAGATTTACTAGGATGAATTGCCATGTTATTCTTTTCTGTCCATGTTGTAAGGTTATCTATGTCCTTTTGGAGGAAGATGCATACGTTGTTTGGATTTCCATCTTTTGCGTGAAGGGTTGTATCATCAGCAAAGAGTTCGCATTGGGATTTTAGGTGGAGGGGTAAATCATTTATATAAATTGAGAATAAGATAGGCCCTAATACCGATCCTTGGGGTACTCCATATTTGATGGGCATAAGCGATGACATTACAAAATCTTGGGTCACTGTCTGAGTTCTATTGCTAAGGAAGTTTGCTATCAGGTTGACAGAGTTGGAATGTAAGCCATACAAAGAAAGTTTTGTTTAAAAGAAGGGTGTGATCTATAGTGTCAAAGGCTTTTGCAAAATCTACAAAAAGTGAACCAGTGAATACGTCATTGTTAATATTAAGGTGCCATTCTTCTATAATGTTAGTGAGCATTGTGTGGCAAGAATGTTTTTCCCTGAATCCATTTTGATTGCTGTAAAATAAGTCATATTTAATAAAATGAGATTGCATGTGAAGTTTGAGATGCCTTTCCAGGGGTTTTGACAGTATTGGTAGAATTGATATGGGCCGGTAATTTGAGGGATCAGAGGAATCTCCAGATTTGAAGATAGGAAGAACTTTGGCTTTTTTAAAGGCTTGAGGAAAGCAATTTTTATCTATGCAAAGATTGTATATATAGGTAATATGTTCAGTTATGACAGGTGCAGACAACATCAATATTTTACTGTCAAGGCCATCAAGACCATGAGAACGAGTCTGTTTTAGTGATAATAGTTCCTTGTAAACCTCATGCACACTAATAAAGGGAAAAGTCTGCTTAGATCGGACATCCTTGTCATTACAAAACTGTTTTAACATGTGCAGATCGTTGCATTGTGTTTTATCTATTTTAACGGTTCTTTTTACAATTGAAGTAAAATGTTCATTTAGCTGCTGAGGAGTTAAATCATTGCATACA
>CM065697.1:50362806-50365306 GCA_017654935.2 Phymorhynchus buccinoides
AATATTTTACTAAGGATACTCAATAACGATATGCCTCTGAAGTTGTCCGGGTTATTAATATCACCCTTTTTATGCAGAGGAACTATCACCGACTCTCTCCACATTGTTGGAAAGTAACCTTTCACGAAAATAGCATTAAAGAGTTTAGTCAAGTAAGGGAGGATTACATCTTCTGCACCCTTTAGCATTTCAGCCAAGATGCCATCCATACCTGCCGCTTTATTATTTTCCAGATGTTTGATTGCTTTTCTGAGTTCAACTTCGGTCAAGCATAGGATCATCTATCAAAACATCCATTTCATCATCATCAAAATCTGCATAATTAACAAACCCATAATTAAAAACTGATTCAAAATGTCTCACCCACTCATTTTCTGTCACAGTATGTGTAATAGCACTTCGTTTGTGTTTACGAATTTCACCCCAAAACTGATTTGGCGCATCCAATGACTTGAGCAGGTTATTTAAGTCTTGGTTTCGTTTGGCTCGCTCTTTTGAATCTAGTAGATCCTTGTAAGCTTTTTCTCTTTATTGTATTTACAATAGTCTTCCTTATATTTTTTTCTGCTTTTCTAATAAGACATTTAACTTAATTTTTCTTTGATAAACATCCACTATCAAACCATGTAGCTTTATGATTACTATGATTTCCAATTGTTATTTTCCTTATCATTGATTCTGCAGCTTTCTTAAATGAATCAGTAAAAACAAGTAAAGTATACCTGACACACTTCCCATCAATTATCTGCACAGTCTGAGATATACCAGATGTTCACAATCATGCCGTATCTCGCTTACATACTTTGACAGTTCCTTGTTAATCATCACAACAACTCCACCCGAACGTCCACCATGGTGTGATACAATCCAATGCAGGAGAAGCAAATGTATCAAACTTTTGAAAAAAACATGAGATAGATCAACATTGTTGTCAATAAATGTTTTTTACTAAAACGCCACAATCGAAGCTGTTGACATACTTTGCCCATTCCTAGTCTATCGGGGGTGTTTGGGCCAGGCCTGCTATATTAAAAAGAAGGCAATACCATTGCAGCAGAGACAGAGAGACAAAGAGAGACGCAGGGACAGAGAGGCAGAGAGAGACGCAGGGACAGAGAGGCAAAGACAGAGAGGCAGAGACAGAGATGCAGAGACAGAGAGGCAGAGACAGATAGGCAGAGACAGATAGACAGAGATGCAGAGACAGAGATGCAGAGACAGAGACAGAGACAGAGAGGCAAAGACAGAGATGCAGAGACAGAGATGCAGAGACAGAGACAGAGACAGAGAGGCAGAGACAGAGATGCAGAGACAGAGACAGAGACAGAGAGGCAGAAACAGAGAGGCAGAGACACAGACAGAGACAGAGATGCAGAGAGAGAGATGCAGAGACAGAGATGCAGAGACAGAGACAGAGAGGCAGAGACAGAGATGCAGAGACAGAGAAATGCAGAGACAGAGAGGCAGAGAGAGAGGCAGAGAGAGACAGAGAGACAGAGACAGAGACAGATAGGCAGAGACAGATAGACAGAGATGCAGAGACAGAGATGCAGAGACAGAGACAGAGACAGAGAGGCAGAGACAGAGATGCATGCAGAGACAGAGACAGAGAGGCAGAGACAGACAGAGAGGCAGAGACAGAGAGGCAGAGACAGAGAGGCAGAGACAGAGACAGAGACAGAGAGACAGAGAGACATGCAGAGACAGAGATGCAGAGACAGAGACAGAGATGCAGAGACAGAGATGCAGAGACAGAGATGCAGAGACAGAGATGCAGAGACAGAGATGCAGAGACAGAGAGACAGAGAGGCAGAGACAGAGAGGCAGAGACAGAGAGGCAGAGACAGAGAGGCAGAGACAGAGAGGCAGAGACAGAGAGGCAGAGACAGAGAGGCAGAGACAGAGAGGCAGAGACAGAGAGGCAGAGATGCAGAGAAGAGACAGAGAGACAGAGATGCAGAGACAGAGATGCAGAGACAGAGATGCAGAGACAGAGAGACAGAGATGCAGAGACAGAGACAGAGATAGCAGAGACAGAGAGGCAGAGACAGAGAGGCAGAGAGAGAGATGCAGAGACAGAGATGCAGAGACAGAGATAGAGAGACAGAGAGACAAGACAGAGAGGCAGAGACAGAGAGGCAGAGACAGAGATGCAGAGACAGAGATGCAGAGAGAGAGAGAGAGACAGAGAGGCAGAGACAGAGAGGCAGAGACAGAGAGGCAGAGACAGAGATGCAGAGACAGAGATGCAGAGACAGAGAGGCAGAGACGGAGAGGCAGAGACAGAGAGACAGAGACAGAGAGGCAGAGACAGAGACAGAGACAGAGAGGCAGAGACGGAGAGGCAGAGACAGAGAGGCAGAGACGGAGAGGCAGAGACGGAGAGGCAGAGACGGAGAGGCAGAGACGGAGAGGCAGAGACGGAGAGGCAGAGACGGAGAGGCAGAGACGGAGAGGCAGAGACGGAGAGGCAGAGACAGAGAGGCAGAGACGGAGAGGC
>CM065697.1:50382806-50387806 GCA_017654935.2 Phymorhynchus buccinoides
CAAAACAAGATTTCTTACCAGCTATAAGAGGGAATGCACGTGAAACCCGTGATTTTGACCCCTGGTCTGATGGGTCTTTAATTGATGTATGCACGCCGATTTGTTTTCATGCATGTACAGGGGAGTTTTCATCTCACTTTGCACTAGGCCTTACGGTCTGAACGTGGAGTCTTTCGGATGAGACGATAAACCGAGGTCCTAACCCTATGGAAACGAAAAAGTAGTCATTTGGTCAAAAATTACACCACCCCCACCCCCCCCCCTTCCTTCGTCATCAGTCACACAAAAATTACATGCATAAAAAAGTGGGTGGCGCGCATCTGGCTACGACGCGCTCTCCAGATGGGAGCAACCCGAATTTCACAGAGACGCCTCTGTGACTATAAAGTACCTAATACCTAATGTTTGAAGACAATTTGTGAAATGGAGTAAAGTGAGGCGCACACACACAGACACAGAGATACACAATGACAAAGATATATATATATATATATATATATATATATATATATATATATTATGTATATATAAGCGATCAAGAATTGAAGAAGAAAAAAGCAAGCACACCATTAAACTTTCCTCTTATGCATAGTCTGCTTTAATAACACTTTTTGTGTGTCCAATGCATGTGTTTGTGAACCTACGAAACAAACTCAATTACTTTAACTTTAACTGTACGATTTGTTCTGTGTTCTGAAAAGAAGAAAAGAAAATAATGTGCTGATTTACTTTTTCTCCCAATGGGGGAGATAGACAATGCCTATGCAAAGACAGCTGTTTCGTCTTCTGAAAGTCTCTTCAGTCTGCATGTCGGCCTGCAAATAATGTCCACAGTGAATGTTCAAGCTGAGCTAGAAGACTTTCTACAAGAAAATGGTTGTCCTCTTTGCACCAGATTGAAAGTCCACAATAAAAGCAAACCAGCACTTAATTCAAAAGAAATGGTACAAATCTTATGTAAAATAACAAAAATAATAATGTTCTAAAATTACAATCCCTCGAAGAGAGTAGAAGAGTGTGTAGACAGAAATGTTAAAACTATGGATAGAGAAGCTTCCACAGACAAAGAGCCACGATGGCAACGAGCAAACACCCACACAAGGAAAACACGTAGACAGACAGATTTATAAATATGGATCCAGGTTATTTTATTTCTTCAAGATCCAATCTTGCTAATGCCTTCTTGTCTTTTGCCGGCTGACGTGACGGAACCCAATGGAAACGTCTGATATTGCTTCCAGTCTGAAGCCATCCTTTTCCACTGATACCCCCTGACCCCTTTGACCTTTTAGCCCGCCTCTACAATCCCTTTTCCCCACAAACTCTTTGCTTCACACACACACAGACTCATATGCACGCACACACGCACACATGCACACACACATATACATCCCCCCCACATACACACACGCGCACACACGCTCGCACGCACGCACGCACGCACGCACGCACACACACACACACACATACACACACACACACACACGCACGCACACGCACACACACACACACACACACACACACACACGTTATTCCCCTAACCCTCTACGTTCCATCTCTATCGCTCTTCTTTACCTTTTGCACTCTATCTTACCCCCCCCCCCACCCCCCAAACACCCCCCCCCCCCACCCACCCACCCATACACCTCCCCCGTCAGATTATGGAGAGGAGTCAGCTTTGTTCGCATTTTGTGTGTAACTCTATCTCAGGAGTACGCACGCACACATACACACACACACGGACACACACACACGCGCGCGCGCGCACGGACACGGACACACATTCACACGCACGGACACACACGCACGGACACACACACACACGGACACACACACACACACAGACACACACACACACAGACACACAGACACACACACACAGAGACACAGAGACACAGACACAGACACACACACACACACACACACACACACACACACACACACACACACACACACACACACACACACACACACACACACACACACACAGGCACAGGCACAGGCACAGAGAACGATACGAAGTAGAAACGGTTATGGAGAGAAAGATGGACATATTCAGGACGAAGCGTGCTAATACCATTAAAGAAAACCAGAACTTATCTAATGTCTCTCTCTCTCTCTCTCTGTCTCTCATAGATCATGGTCAGAAAGCTTGCTTCAGGTCTCTCTCTCTCTCTCTTTCTCTCTCTGTCTCTCTCTCTCTCTCTCTCTCTCTCTCTCTCTCTCTCTCTCTCTCTCTCTCTCTCTCTCTCTCTCTCTCTCTCTCTCTCTCTCTCTCTCTCTCTCTCTCTCTCTCTCTCTCTCTCTCTCATAGATCATGGTCAGAAAGCTTGCTTCAGGTCTCTCATATCTCTCGTTGTCTATCTGCCCCCTTGCTAGACTAGAGGCTGAAATCGAGAAGGGCTAACATGCTAAACCTTTCGGATTACAAGCATCCATCCAGTCTAGATCTGAAGTATAAACACAAAGTGATGAAATCTAGGTGGATGGACATTCTGATTTTTGTTTGTTTGGCTGCCATGACAGTTTCAAAATGGCCGCCGGAATACCACTAGGGCGCCATATCTCCTGTTTTGTTTTGCATAATCTGGCAAAGGAAATGGCATTCTATAGGTATTTTTGCCTGCAGAATTCAAATCTGCATGCAGAAATATGATTAGAAGATCGTAACAGTGTGTTTTTCTACCTTTACTAGCAGTTCATGTGGTTCCAGTTCAAGGCACCGGTAAATATTTCTACAACAGCTGTTTTAAGTCTGTTTCAGGAAGTGAGCCATGAAAGCAGCAGTTAAGTTGCCATCACTGGGCACCAGATGCCGACAGGGTGGAGCTGACATCAACTGGGATGAGTGTTTTATCTGTCAGGACCCAACATGCACCAGTAAAACGAACCCATTACGGGGCGCATCAAGTGCTGGTTTTAAAACTGTAATAGAAGCTTTGAAAGAACGAGAAAAGTATAATGATGACACCTACATAGAGGCTCTTGAAAGGTTCAGAACTACTGATATATCAAGCCATGTCCATGAAATGCATTGGCATAAATCGTGCTACTGTGACTTCACCCACAAAAAGACACTGGGAAGCTTAAAGGCGCGTATCAAGCCGCGTGTTGCAGCCCAAGAAGAACCTAGCACATCCTCTGCACCTAGCACATCCTCTGCACCCCAAAATGAGCAGAAAACACTCAGATCCACGCAAAAGGCAGTTGACTGGTGTAAATGTATTTTCTGCCAAACTGACACAGGCAAAAGAATTCGCAGCGTGGAATTTGAGGACACTTCAACTAAAATGCTGACGCTGGCCCAATTTGATCCTGTTATGCGATGTCGCCTTGCTGGAATTTCAGATTTGATGGCAGCTGAGGGAAAATATCACCTGAATTGTTATGCTCTCTTCTGCAAAAAGCATGAGAAAAAACCCTGATGATGGTCAATCCAAGAGTCTTGAAGATATCTGCTTTGAAAATGTAATGGCAGAGCTTCGAAAAGAACTTGAGAAAGGACACGTCTTTAGACTGAAGAGTGTTTGGGATCACTACAGGAAAGTCTTGTTACAGGATTTCTGTCTTGAAGCTGGTACCTACTGGAGCAATAGATTCAAGGAGAAGGTTGAGACATTCCTTGGCAGTGACACAGTGACATTTGTACAGCCTCTGCAGAAGCCACTTATGATTGTGCCTTCTGTGTTCAGTGACTATGCAATGAAAAACACTTTGACCGAAATGTCAGAAGATGAAAGTTGTGAAGAGAGTGATCTTGTTGGTGAAGAACACTGTCACATTCACCATGAAGAAGAAGTATATAGCTGGATGTACAGAGTTGCTCTCAAGATTCACAGTGATGTACGGCACACCCCAGGACATACTAGTATTGGTGGACTTTCACAAGACCAAGCTGAAAAGATAGTACCTGAGAGCTTGTACATATTGATCAATCTTCTTTGTACAGGAGACGTGTCTGAAAAGTAGGATGACAATGAGCATGAAGTATAAATAAAAAACAAACACAGGGTCCTCAGCATTTGTCAAGACATTGTTTTCGCAGTATCCAAAGGAAGAAAAATGACCCCAAAGCACCTTGGTCTCGGACTCACAGTTCACCAGGCCACACGGTCCAAAGACCTTGTGAATCTTCTTCACGCTGCTGGACACTCTGTCTCTTATGACACAGTACTTAGGGCAGACACAGCTCTTGCAAATGATCTTGTTCAACAGTATCAGGACAACGGCAGCGTTATGATTCCAAGGAACTTCCTGCATGGAACATACCAAGGATTCATTCGTTACTCAAATGACAACATTGACATCCTTGAAGAAACTTTGAGTGGCACAGGGACATTTCATGCCAGCCAGTACATGGCCCTCCGACGCAAAGCACCTAATGAACCAGATATGGACATCCAGATCAAGAAGGCACCCATAGTGATGACTAGTGTTCCAAGATGCCAACATGGACAATACAAAGCCAGAACCTGGATTTGCAAAAACAGTGGAAGAAACATGGTACTTGCCCAATGAGCAGAAGATTATAGAGGCAAGCACAAAGGACCTAGCATGGATCTTAGCCAGACAGCATCAGCCAAATGATCAGGTTGTCCCAGGATGGAGTGGTTTCAACCAGAAGATGTGTACTTCTGATCAGCCACTGACAGTAATAGGTCCAATGCCAATTTTGAATGCCCCAGCTCATGAGTTCTCTACAGTGTGGACAGTAATGCACAAATGTGAAGCAATGACCAAGAAGCTTGGAGAGAAGTACACTGTAATGACTTTTGACGAGCAGCTGTACTGTAAAGCAAAAATGCTGCAGTGGGATAAGCCAGAGAGCTGCAAGGATTTCGTCAGCATGTTTCACACGAAGATAAACTTCTGCAAAGTCTTGGGCAAATACATGGCTTCATCAGGCTTAGAAGCTATCTGGATTGAAAGTGGAGTCCTGGGTGAAGGGACAGCAGAAAACACCATGCAAGGAAAGGGGTGGAATCGTGCGATCCGAGTGC
>CM065697.1:50395306-50410306 GCA_017654935.2 Phymorhynchus buccinoides
TACCTACAAGCATACATCAAAAACATAATGAAGAGAGAGAGAGAGAGAGAGAGAGAGGAGAGAGAGAGAGAGAGAGAGAGAGAGAGAGAGAGAGAGAGAGAGAGAGAGAGAAAGAGAGAGAGAGAGAGAGGGGGGGGAGAGAGGGAGGGTGATAATGGTGTTGATTATATAATATCTAGACCATATAACAACACAATGCAAAATACGGTACACTATAAGCAACATGATAATATGGACTCACCTTGCAAAGAAGCAATTCCCTCCGTTTTCCACACAAAAACGAAAACACTATTTACCACCACCACAAACAGGCAATCGACTCACTATATCATTGTTTGCCATTAATAGAGACACCAGTCCATTGGCAACCAAAAAACTAAACATAGCTAACAAAAGGTAAATGTACATTCTAAAAGCAAACCACCAGTTTGATTTTCATAAGCAAACCAAATCAGAGAAAATTGTAATAATTAATTAACACACGAATGAAAAGGCGTTCAATCTGTAAGCAAATCACCTTGCCGTATCTGAATCGGATTTGCACGTGAAATACGGACACGAACTAGCTTTTAGCTGTGACTTGCACGACCTTCAAATAAAGTCGCTGTCACCCGCTCTGTCTCTCTGTCTCTCTATCCCTCTCTCTCTCTCTCTCTCTCACACACTATTTCACAATAAAAACTGGTGCTTGTACGCTTTACTACAGCAAAGATTAGATTGGGCTCCGTCTGCGAAAAGCACCACACGCACGCGCGCGCGTACACAAACACGTACACATACAACGCATACACACGCACGCGCACGTACGCACACACGGGCTCACACACACGCGCGCGCGCGCACGCAAAACGCAATCATGACAGGGTAGCCACCTTTGTGTCTGATGCAGTGAGTTTCGTTCTTAGATGCTGCTGCTGCTGCTGCTGCTGCTGCAACCGATGCTAGTTGGCTAGCTAGATTTTAGGGATTTAACAGTATCACTTGCCATGAGTTGCATAGATGAAACGTTTCGCTCGCGTAAGGCGCCTCAGTGCCACCAAACCATCACACATCGTTTTGGTTAAGTCCCTTACAACATCATCGGCCCTTTATTCCAGTGGATTACTGTGTTCTTCAATGGGTGATATTAGATTGTAGTGTGTGGGAGGGGGGGGGGGGGGGTGGGCAACAGTAACATGACAGTTGCACAATAAATGATGTCCTACAGTAATGGCAAAGCAGGGTACAGTTTCGGCTTTTGTGGAAGACTGTGAATCTTAAGCTAGGGGGCATTTGCACAGCTTTTTTGTGAGGCAGTCAAAGGGATTGGTTTGACTTTGGGAACTTTCCTCAACGCAGGCTGTCCTCAAATCCTTTTGGCAGAGAGAGTGGCATGTGCCCTGGGCAAAGCATCTCCGCTATAACCAAATTCTAGCACAGCCATCCAGAACAGCATCTAACAGACTGACACGCATTCAAACAACTTCCTATATTTAGCTCTCGTTCAATATTAGTTCCCAGGTCAAAGTTTACATTTTACTCAAATGTGTTGACACTGCTCGTGCTGATGTCCTCTGGCAACACTGAGTAAAGAAACATGATTCTAATAATGCCTTTGGGGGTTAAAATGATAGAATTAAGGCGATAGTATACTTTGCAGACATTGACTGAAGAATCAGAGCAGTGGGGAGGAGATGCTTTCGAACAATCCTCGGCATCTGCTACAAAGGCTACATCATCAATGAAGACGTCAAAAGGCGAATCGAACATGCAATTGGACCATAATGTCGACCTGCTGATCCAAGTCAAAAGGCGCAAGCTGAAATGGTATGGACATGTTACCCGTTCATCAGGCCTTGCCAAGACAATCCTACAGGGCACGGTCCAGGGAGGAAGGAGGAGAGGCAGACAGAAGAAAAGATGGGAAGACAACATGTTACCCGTTCATCAGGCCTTGCCAAGACAATCCTATAGGGCACTGTCCAGGGAGGAAGGAGAAGAGGCAGACAGAAGAAAAGATGGGAAGACAACATGTTACCCGTTCATCAGGCCTTGCCAAGACAATCCTACAGGGCACTGTCCAGGGAGGAAGGAGAAGAGGCAGACAGAAGAAGAAGATGGGAAGACAACATGTTACCCGTTCATCAGGCCTTGCCAAGACAATCCTATAGGGCACGGTCCAGGGAGGAAGGAGGAGAGGCAGACGGAAGAAGAGATGGGAAGACAACATCCGCTAGTGGACGGGCCTGGAGCTGAAAGACACACTAAGAAAAGCCGAGAACCGGGAAGAGTGGAAGAGACCGGTCAACTTGACTACGGGATTCGTGATCAAGAGTTGCAAAATACAAATCTAAAAAGAGATATGTTGTGACATATTGTTCCTCATCAATAATTTAAAACACACAAACGCATCATAAAGATTAACAAATGCAAAGTCTATGAAATGTTATGTGAAATAGTCTGCAGCAAACTTTCTCCAAATGAACTTGAGCGATGTTAACAGTGCTAGCAACAACACAACGCAAAACAACAGTCGTTCGTAATTCTGGAGCCGAGCGTTCGATGACGCTATGCTAAAGCAAACCACCTCTGGTCTTTTGTGATCGAGTTTACTATTCCTTGTGCTTGTTTTACTTCTGACGGTTGTCTTCAAATCTGTTCAACTATCGAGTGTGCGAGGCATTCCCTCTTCTCTTTACCTCTCGATCCTACGCCCACTTCTAACCTTTATCTCTGTCTCTGTCTCTGTCTCTGTCTCTGTCTCTGTCTCTGTCTCTGTCTCTGTCTCTCTCTCTCTCTCTCTCTCTCTCTCTCTCTCTATCTGCATATGACGTGCACATTGGAAAGTGCAGGTAAATGGCGTCATGTTCTAAAAATAACTCCGGGGACTGTGGTATTGAATTGAGATTGGTTAAATGACAGTGTGTGTGTGTGTGTGTGTGTGTGTGTGTGTGTGTGTGTGTGTGTGTGTGTGTGTGTGTGTGTATGTGTGCGCGTGTGTGTGTGTGTGTGTGTGCGTGCGTGTGTGCGTGTGTGCACACACCACACACACACACACACACACACACACAGACACACACACACACACACACACACACACACACACACACACACACACACACACACACACACACACACACACACACACACACACACACACACACACACACACACACACAGACACACACACAGACACACACACACACACACACACACACACACACACACACACACACACACACACACACACACAGACACAGACACACACACACACACACACACACACACACACACACACACACACACACACACACACACACCACCTCCATCAGGGGAAATGCCTCTGTTGTTTCAGTGTCCAGTCAAACACAAAGATTAAGGGAGTTAACTCCAATGACACATCCGGAGCGCAAAGCCTTATGGGAACTCGGTGGCAGACGACAGGTACTTTGTCCCACTTTATGACCCTAAGCAAATTCCAGCCCCTCCCCCTCACTCCCCCTACCCCAAATACATCCCCCCCCCCCCCCCCCCTACACTCCCCCTCCTCCAACACCTCTTTTTCTGTTTCTTTCGAGTGTCAAAAAGTAATCTGAAACAATAATTCCCGTTCAAAAATAATCTCTGGTTAATTTTCTTAACACAAATGTGTGTGTGTGTGTGTGTGTGTGTGTGTGTGTGTGTGTGTGTGTGTGTGTGTGTGTGTGTGTGTGTGTGTGTGTGTGTGTGTGTGTGTGTGTGTGTGTGTGTGTGTGTGTGTGTGTGTGTGTGTGTGTGTGTGTGTGTGTGTGTGTGTGTGTGTGTGTGTGTGTGTGTGTGTGTGTGTGTGTGCGTGCGCGCGCGCGTGTGCGCGCGTGTGAGCGTGTGAGTGTGTGTGCGCTTGTGTGTGTGTGTGTGTGTGTGCTTGTGCGTATGTGTGTGTGTGTGTGTGTGTGTGTGTGTGTGTGTGTGTGTGAGCGTGTGTGTGTGTGTGTGTGTGTGTGTGTGTGTGTGTGTGTGTGTGTGTGTGTGTATGTGTGTGTGTGTGTGTGTGTGTGTGTGTGTGTATGTGTGTGTGTGTGAATCAGTCATATTTGTGACCTCCAGGGAAATAACATAAGACACGTCGCTTGTTATTCCTGAAGATTAACGTGTAACAGTCATTTTCCTATGTCTGTGAAGAATCAAATTAGGTGTTAAATACATTTTCGGAAGAAGTACAAATCTTCTTGCGATAATTTCACTTGTTTCATTTTCGGCTACTCATATGTTTTGTTGTTAGTGTTGTTTTGGGTGTGTTTTCTCTTATTCTAAATCAAGCTTACCTTGGGGTTTTTGGGCCACCAGCAAAACTATTATTTGTCAAGCTTGTGCCAGACTCATTATGCCTTTGACAGTTCTCTTCAAAAGAGTGTGGGGCAAGGGTGGGAAGGGGGAAGAACTTGGGGTGAGGGGAGTAGGTAATGCAAGGACGACTGGATTATGAATGTATTGTTGTTAGGGATAAAGGGAAAAGAAGGTGGAGAAGGAGGGGACGGGAACGTAAGAGGGGTGGGAGGGAGTGGAAGGTTGGAACGTGAGGTGTTTTACATCATACGTCAATCCATTTATTATTATTTTATATGTCAAATATGATTTACAATAAGATGAACGTCTTTGATCAAGTTGTGTCCTTCCATCATAAGAAAAACTAAGATATCCGAACCGTAGATTGAGTAGTTTTGGGGTGCGTTTTTTCATATATGAATTTGCTTTTTCTGATTTGAAAAAAAAGAATGGCTTGCATGCAGTGGTTCCTTATTGAAATAAATAAGGTCATGTACTGCATTGCATAGTAATGTATCGTAGAGTGTGGCAGTGAATCGCACTGTATAACTTTACTAAGCGTAGAGATTGTTGTGCATGTTTTAGGTGTGTGACCGAAAGGGAAAGGGGTAGGAGTAAAACTTGAACTTTAACACATATGAAAGTAGGATTATGTACATTGATAAAAATTTCGGGACTTTCCTGGTGTTGCACTGCCTCCGGGCATTGCTTCCAGGATCGTTCCCACCATATGTATATCTACTAGTATCCCATATGTGTCTGTTCCAGACAGGAGGACGTTAAACAGATTTCCAAACTGATGTAATAAAATAAAAACACCTAGAAATTCGTATCTTTGGGGGTTTGTTAAGAATACTGCGCTTGCACATGTGTGCATCTGTGTTCTTCCTTAAAACAATAAACTGTCAGTTCCCCCAAAGCAGAAAGAGGAATTGTAGTAATTTAATCTTGCACCTGTCATGTTGAATCAAAACGTAGTGTTTGGGGGGAAATCAACTATTTGTTGGACTGAAATTAAGGATGTTCTCGTCTTGGAGTGCACTTGTACTTGTCAGCCTACAACAGGCTTGAACAATAAAGTGCAATTATTGCCCCATTACTGTTTCTACCCAAGGAACTGCCCCATGACTGCTTCTACCTAAGGAACTGCCCCATTACTCATTCTACATAGGGAACTGCCCCATGACTGCTTCTACCTAAGGAACTGCCCCATGACTGCTTCTACCTAAGGAACTGCCCCATGACTGCTTCTACCTAAGGAACTGCCCCATGACTGCTTCTACTCCTTCTACCTAAGGAACTGCCCCATTACTCCTTCTACCTAAGGAACTGCCCCATTACTGCTTCTACCTAAGGAACTGCCCCATTACTGCTTCTACCTAAGGAACTGCCCCATTACTGCTTCTACCTAAGGAACTGCCCCATGACTGCTTCTACCTAAGGAACTGCCCCATGACTGCTTCTTCCTAAGGAACTGCCCCATTACTCCTTCTACCTAAGGAACTGCCCCATTACTCCTTCTACCTAAGGAACTGCCCCATTACTCCTTCTACCTAAGGAACTGCCCCATTACTGCTTCTACCTAAGGAACTGCCCCATTACTGCTTCTACCTAAGGAACTGCCCCATGACTGCTTCTACCTAAGGAACTGCCCCATTACTCCTTCTACCTAAGGAACTGCCCCATTACTGCTTCTACCTAAGGAACTGCCCCATTACTCCTTCTACCTAAGGAACTGCCCCATGACTGCTTCTACCTAAAGGAACTGCCCCATTACTGCCTTCTACCTAAGGAACTGCCCCATTACTGCTTCTACCAAGGAACTGCCCCATTAACTGCTTCTACCTAAGGAACTGCCCCATTACTGCTTTCTACCTAAGGAACTGCCCCATGACTGCTTCTACCTAAGGAACTGCCCCATGACTGCTTCTACCTAAGGAACTGCCCCATTACTGCTTCTACCTAAGGAACTGCCCCATTACTCCTTCTACCTAAGGAACTGCCCCATTACTGCTTCTACCTAAGGAACTGCCCCATTACTGCTTCTACCTAAGGAACTGCCCCATTACTCCTTCTACCTAAGGAACTGCCCCATGACTGCTTCTACCTAAGGAACTGCCCCATTACTCCTTCTACCTAAGGAACTGCCCCATTACTGCTTCTACCTAAGGAACTGCCCCATTACTGCTTCTACCTAAGGAACTGCCCCATTACTCCTTCTACCTAAGGAACTGCCCCATTACTCCTTCTACCTAAGGAACTGCCCCATTACTGCTTCTACCTAAGGAACTTCTACCTAAGGAACTGCCCCATTACTGCTTCTACCTAAGGAACTGCCCCATTACTCCTTCTACCTAAGGAACTGCCCCATTACTCTTTCTACCTAAGGAACTGCCCCATTACTCCTTCTACCTAAGGAACTGCCCCATTACTCTTCTACCTTCTACCTAAGGAACTGCCCCATTACTCCTTCTACCTAAGGAACTGCCCCATGACTGCTTCTACCTAAGGAACTGCCCCATTACTCCTTCTACCTAAGGAACTGCCCCATTACTGCTTCTACCTAAGGAACTGCCCCATTACTCCTTACTCTACCTAAGGAACTGCCCCATTACTGCCTTCTACCTAAGGAACTGCCCCATTACTCCTTCTACCTAAGGAACTGCTGCCTGCCCCATTACTCCTTCTACCTAAGGAACTGCCCCATTACTCCTTCTACCTAAGGAACTGCCCCATTACTCCTTCTACCTAAGGAACTGCCCCATTACTGCCTTCTACCTAAGGAACTGCCCCATTACTCCTTCTACCTAAGGAACTGCCCCATTACTCCTTCTACCTAAGGAACTGCCCCATTACTGCTTCTACCTAAGGAACTGCCCCATTACTGCTTCTACCTAAGGAACTGCCCCATTACTCCTTCTACCTAAGGAACTGCCCCATTACTGCTTCTACCCAAGGAACTGCCCCATTACTGCTTCTACCTAAGGAACTGCCCCATGACTCCTTCTACCTAAGGAACTGCCCCATTACTGCTTCTACCTAAGGAACTGCCCCATTACTGCTTCTACCTAAGGAACTGCCCCATTACTCCTTCTACCTAAGGAACTGCCCCATTACTGCTTCTACCTAAGGAACTGCCCCATTACTGCTTCTACCCAAGGAACTGCCCCATTACTGCTTCTACCTAAGGAACTGCCCCATTACTGCTTCTACCTAAGGAACTGCCCCATTACTCCTTCTACCTAAGGAACTGCCCCATGACTGCTTCTACCTAAGGAACTGCCCCATTACTGCTTCTACCTAAGGAACTGCCCCATGACTGCTTCTACCTAAGGAACTGCCCCATTACTGCTTCTACCTAAGGAACTGCCCCATTACTCCTTCTACCTAAGGAACTGCCCCATTACTGCTTCTACCTAAGGAACTTCTGCTTCTACCTAAGGAACTGCCCCATGACTGCTTCTACCTAAGGAACTGCCCCATTACTGCCCCATAAGGAACTGCCCCATTACTGCTTCTACCTAAGGAACTGCCCCATGACTTGCCCCATTACTGCCCTTCTACCTAAGGAACTGCCCCATTACCCCCTAAGGAACTGCCCCATTACTGCCCATACTGCTTCTACCTAAGGAACTGCCCCATTACTCCTTCTACCTAAGGAACTGCCCCATTACTGCTTCTACCTAAGGAACTGCCCCATTACTGCTTCTACCTAAGGAACTGCCCCATTACTCCTTCTACCTAAGGAACTGCCCCATTACTGCCTTCTACCTAAGGAACTGCCCCATTACTCCTTCTACCTAAGGAACTGCCCCATACCTCTGCCCCATTCTCTACCTAAGGAACTGCCCCATTACTGCCTTCTACCTAAGGAACTGCCCCATTACTGCTTCTACCTAAGGAACTGCCCCATTACTCCTTCTACCTTCTACTGCTAAGGAACTGCCCCATTACTGCTTCTACCTAAGGAACTGCCCCATTACTCCTTCTACCTAAGGAACTGCCCCATTACTGCTTCTACCTAAGGAACTGCCCCATTACTCCTTCTACCTAAGGAACTGCCCCATGACTGCTTCTACCTAAGGAACTGCCCCATTACTGCTTCTACCTAAGGAACTGCCCCATTACTCCTTCTACCTAAGGAACTGCCCCATTACTCCTTCTACCTAAGGAACTGCCCCATTACTCCTTCTACCTAAGGAACTGCCCCATCCTTCTACCTAAGGAACTGCCCCATGCTTCTACCTAAGGAACTGCCCCATTACTCTTCTACTTCTACCTAAGGAACTGCCCCATTAAGGAACTGCTTACTCCTTCTACCTAAGGAACTGCCCCATAACTGCCCCATTCTACCTAAGGAACTGCCCCATGACTGCTTCTACCTAAGGAACTGCCCCATGACTTACCAAAGGAACTGCTTCTACCTAAGGAACTGCCCCATTACTGCTTCTACCTAAGGAACTGCCCCATTACTCCTTCTACCTAAGGAACTGCCCCATTACTCCTTCTACCTAAGGAACTGCCCCATTCTACCTAAGGAACTGCCCCATGACTCCTTCTACCTAAGGAACTGCCCCATGACTGCTTCTACCTAAGGAACTGCCCCATTACTCCTTCTACCTAAGGAACTGCCCCATTACTGCTTCTACCTAAGGAACTGCCCCATTCTCCTTCTACCTAAGGAACTGCCCCATTACTGCTTCTACCTAAGGAACTGCCCCATTACTGCTTCTACCTAAGGAACTGCCCCATTACTCCTTCTACCTAAGGAACTGCCCCATTACTGCTTCTACCTAAGGAACTGCCCCATTACTCCTTCTACTGCCCCATTTCTACCTAAGGAACTGCCCCATGACTGCTTCTACCTAAGGAACTGCCCCATTACTGCTTCTACCTAAGGAACTGCCCCATTACTCCTTCTACCTAAGGAACTGCCCCATTACTGCTTCTACCTAAGGAACTGCCCCATTACTGCCTCTACTTCTAAGGAACTGCTAAGGAACTGCCCCATTACTCCTTCTACATAGGGAACTGCCCCATTACTGCTTCTACCTAAGGAACTGCCCCATTACTGCCTTCTACCTAAGGAACTGCCCCATTACTGCTTCTACCTAAGGAACTGCCCCATTACTCCTTCTACCTAAGGAACTGCCCCATTACTGCTTCTACCAAAGGAACTGCCCCATTACTCCTTCTACCTAAGGAACTGCCCCATTACTGCTTCTACCTAAGGAACTGCCCCATTACTCCTTCTACCTAAGGAACTGCCCCATTACTGCTTCTACCTAAGGAACTGCCCCATTACTCCTTCTACCTAAGGAACTGCCCCATTACTGCTTCTACCTAAGGAACTGCCCCATTACTCTTCTACCTAAGGAACTGCCCCATTACTCCTTCTACCTAAGGAACTGCCCCATTACTGCTTCTACCTAAGGAACTGCCCCATTACTCCTTCTACCTAAGGAACTGCCCCATTACTGCTTCTACCTAAGGAACTGCCCCATTACCTAAGGAACTGCCCCATTCTTCTACCTAAGGAACTGCCCCATGGACTCCTTCTACCTAAGGAACTGCCCCATTACTCCTTCTACCTAAGGAACTGCCCCATTACTCCTTCTACCTAAGGAACTGCCCCATTACTGCTTCTACCTAAGGAACTGCCCCATTACTCCTTCTACCTAAGGAACTGCCCCATTACTCCTTCTACCTCTGCCCCATTACTCCTTCTACCTAAGGAACTGCCCCATTACTGCTTCTACCTAAGGAACTGCCCCATTACTGCTTCTACCTAAGGAACTGCCCCATTCTACTAAGGAACTGCTTCTACCTAAGGAACTGCCCCATTACTCCATCTACATAGGGAACTGCCCCATCTACCTAAGGAACTGCCCCATTACTCCTTCTACCTAAGGAACTGCCCCATTACTCCTTCTACCTAAGGAACTGCCCCATGGACTGCTTCTACCTAAGGAACTGCCCCATGACTGCTTCTACCTAAGGAACTGCCCCATGACTGCTTCTACCTAAGGAACTGCCCCATTACTGCTTCTACCTAAGGAACTGCCCCATTACTCCTTCTACCTAAGGAACTGCCCCATTACTGCTTCTACCTAAGGAACTGCCCCATTACTGCCTTCTACCTAAGGAACTGCCCCATTACTCCTTCTACCTAAGGAACTGCCCCATTACTCTTTCTACCTAAGGAACTGCCCCATGAACCTAAGGAACTGCCCCATTACTCCTTCTACCTAAGGAACTGCCCCATTACTCTTCTACCTAAGGAACTGCCCCATTACTCCTTCTACCTAAGGAACTGCCCCATTACTGCTTCTACCTAAGGAACTGCCCCATTACTGCTTCTACCTAAGGAACTGCCCCATTACTGCTTCTACCTAAGGAACTTCCCCATTTACTGCTTCTACCTAAGGAACTGCCCCATTACTCCTTCTACCTAAGGAACTGCCCCATTACTGCTTCTACCTAAGGAACTGCCCCATGACTGCTTCTACCTAAGGAACTGCCCCATGACTGCTTCTACCTAAGGAACTGCCCCATTACTCCTTCTACCTAAGGAACTGCCCCATTACTGCTTCTACCTAAGGAACTGCCCCATGACTGCTTCTACCTAAGGAACTGCCCCATTACTCCTTCTACCTAAGGAACTGCCCCATTACTGCTTCTACCTAAGGAACTGCCCCATTACTGCTTCTACCTAAGGAACTGCCCCATTACTCCTTCTACCTTAACCTAAGGAACTGCCCCATGACTCCTTCTACCTAAGGAACTGCCCCATTACTCCTTCTACCTAAGGAACTGCCCCATTACTCCTTCTACCTAAGGAACTGCCCCATTACTGCTTCTACCTAAGGAACTGCCCCATTACTGCTTCTACCTAAGGAACTGCCCCATTACTCCTTCTACCTAAGGAACTGCCCCATGACTGCTTCTACCTAAGGAACTGCCCCATGACTGCCCCCATGACTCCTTCTACCTATGAACTGCTTCTACCTAAGGAACTGCCCCATGACTGCTTCTACCTAAGGAACTGCCCCATTACTCCTTCTACCTAAGGAACTGCCCCATTACTGCTTCTACCTAAGGAACTGCCCCATGACTGCTTCTACCTAAGGAACTGCCCCATTACTGCTTTCTACCTAAGGAACTGCCCCATTACTCCTTCTACCTAAGGAACTGCCCCATTACTGCTTCTACCTAAGGAACTGCCCCATTACTGCTTCTACCTAAGGAACTGCCCCATTACTGCTTCTACTCTAAGGAACTGCCCCATTACTCCTTTCTACCTAAGGAACTGCCCCATGACTGCTTCTACCTAAGGAACTGCCCCATTACTGCTTCTACCTAAGGAACTGCCCCATTACTGCTTCTACCTAAGGAACTGCCCCATTACTCCTTCTACCTAAGGAACTGCCCCATTACTGCTTCTACCTAAGGAACTGCCCCATTACTCCTTCTACCTAAGGAACTGCCCCATTACTGCTTCTACCTAAGGAACTGCCCCATTACTGCTTCTACCTAAGGAACTGCCCCATGACTGCTTCTACCTAAGGAACTGCCCCATTACTGCTTCTACCTAAGGAACTGCCCCATTACTGCTTCTACCTAAGGAACTGCCCCATTACTCCTTCTACCTAAGGAACTGCCCCATTACTCCTTCTACCTAAGGAACTGCCCCATTACTGCCTTCTACCTAAGGAACTGCCCCATGACTGCTTCTACCTAAGGAACTGCCCCATTACTGCTTCTACCTAAGGAACTGCCCCATTACTCCTTCTACCTAAGGAACTGCCCCATTACTGCTTCTACCTAAGGAACTGCCCCATTACTCCTTCTACCTAACTCCTTCTACCTAAGGAACTGCCCCATTACTGCTTCTACTACCTAAGGAACTGCCCCATTACTCCTTCTACCTAAGGAACTGCCCCATTACTGGAACTTCTACCTAAGGAACTGCCCCATGACTGCTTCTACTACCTAAGGGAACTGCCCCATGACTGCTTCTACCTAAGGAACTGCCCCATTACTCCTTCTACATAGGGAACTTCTACCTAAGGAACTGCCCCATTACTGCTTCTACCTAAGGAACTGCCCCATTACTGCTTCTACCTAAGGAACTGCCCCATTACTGCTTTGCTTCTACCTAAGGAACTGCCCCATTACTGCTTCTACCTAAGGAACTGCCCCATTACTGCTTCTACCTAAGGAACTGCCCCATTACTCCTTCTACATAGGGAACTGCCCCATTACTGCTTCTACCTAAGGAACTGCCCCATGACTGCTTCTACCTAAGGAACTTCTACCTAAGGAACTGCCCCATGACTGCTTCTACCTAAGGAACTGCCCCATTACTGCTTCTACCTAAGGAACTGCCCCATTACTGCTTCTACCTAAGGAACTGCCCCATGACTGCTTCTACCTAAGGAACTGCCCCATTACTGCTTCTACCTAAGGAACTGCCCCATGACTGCTTCTACCTAAGGAACTGCCCCATTACTCCTTCTACCTAAGGAACTGCCCCATTACTGCTTCTACCTAAGGAACTGCCCCATTACTGGAACTTTACTGCTTCTACCTAAGGAACTGCCCCATGACTGCTTCTACCTAAGGAACTGCCCCATTACTGCTTCTACCTAAGGAACTGCCCCATTACTGCTTCTACCTAAGGAACTGCCCCATGACTGCTTCTACCTAAGGAACTGCCCCATGACTGCTTCTACCTAAGGAACTGCCCCATGACTGCTTCTACCTAAGGAACTGCCCCATGACTGCTTCTACCTTCTAAAGGAACTGCCCCATGACTGCTTCTACCTAAGGAACTGCCCCATGACTGCCCCAAAGGAACTGCCCCATTACTCTACCTAAGGAACTGCCCCATGACTGCCTCTGCTTCTACCTAAGGAACTGCCCCATTACTGCTTCTACCTAAGGAACTGCCCCATTACTCCTTCTACCTAAGGAACTGCCCCATTCTACCTAAGGAACTGCCCCATTACTCCTTCTACTGCCCCATTACTGCTTCTACCTAAGGAACTGCCCCATTACTGCTTCTACCTAAGGAACTGCCCCATGACTGCTTCTACCTAAGGAACTGCCCCATGACTGCTTCTACCTAAGGAACTGCCCCATTACTGCTTCTACCTAAGGAACTGCCCCATTACTGCTTCTACCTAAGGAACTGCCCCATGACTGCTTCTACCTAAGGAACTGCCCCATTACTCCTTCTACCTAAGGAACTGCCCCATGACTGCTTCTACCTAAGGAACTGCCCCATGACTCCTTCTACCTAAGGAACTGCCCCATTACTTTCTACCTAAGGAACTGCCCCATTACTCCTTCTACCTAAGGAACTGCCCCATTACTGCTACCTAAGGAACTGCCCCATTACTCCTTCTACATAGAACTGCCCCATGACTGCCTCTACCTAAGGAACTGCCCCATTATGCTTCTACCTTGCTACTGCTTCTACCTAAGGAACTGCCCCATTACTGCTTCTACCTATGCCCCATTACTGCTTCTACCTGCCCCAAGGAACTGCCCCATTACTGCTTCTACCAAAGGAACTGCCCCATTACTCCTTCTACATAGGGAACTGCCCCATGACTGCTTCTACCTAAGGAACTGCCCCATTACTCCTTCTACCTAAGGAACTGCCCCATTACTGCTTCTACCTAAGGAACTGCCCCATTACTGCTTCTACCTAAGGAACTGCCCCATTACTGCTTCTACCTAAGGAACTGCCCCATTACTGCTTCTACCTAAGGAACTGCCCCATTACTGCTTCTACCTAAGGAACTGCCCCATTACTAGGGAACTGCCCCAGGACTTCTACCTAAGGAACTGCCCCATGGCTTCTACCTAAGGAACTGCCCCATTACTCCTTCTACATAGGGAACTGCCCCATTCTGCTTCTACCAAAGGAACTGCCCCATTACTCCTTCTACCTAAGGAACTGCCTACCAAGGAACTGCCCCATGACTGCTTCTACCTAAGGAACTGCCCCATTACTGCCTCTACCTAAGGAACTGCCCCATTACTGCTTCTACCTAAGGAACTGCCCCATGACTGCTTCTACCTAAGGAACTGCCCCATTACTCCTTCTACCTAACTCTTTCTACCTAAGGAACTGCCCCATTACTCCTTCTACCTAAGGAACTGCCCCATTACTGCTTCTACCTAAGGAACTGCCCCATTACTCCTTCTACATAGGGAACTGCCCCATTACTGCCTCTACCTAAGGAACTGCCCCATTACTGCTTCTACCTAAGGAACTGCCCCATTACTGCTTCTACCTAAGGAACTGCCCCATTACTGCCTCTACCTAAGGAACTGCCCCATTACTGGAACTTCTACTCTTACCTAAGGAACTGAACTGCCCTCCTTCTACATAACTGCCCCATTCTACCTAAGGAACTGCCCCATGACTGCTTCTACCTAAGGAACTGCCCCTGACTGCTTCTACCTAAGGAACTGCCCCATTACTGCCTCTACCTAAGGAACTGCCCCATTACTGCTTCTACCTAAGGAACTGCCCCATGACTGCCTCTACCTTCTAAGGGAACTGCCCCATGACTGCTTCTACCTAAGGAACTACCTAAGGAACTGCCCCATTACTGCTTCTACCTAAGGAACTGCCCCATTACTGCTTCTACCTAAGGAACTGCTGACTGCCCCATGACTTCTACCTAAGGAACTGCCCCA
>CM065697.1:50415306-50420306 GCA_017654935.2 Phymorhynchus buccinoides
GAGAGAGAGAGGGGAGAGAGAGAGAGAGAGAGAGAGAAAGAAAGAAAGAGAGAGAGAGAGAGGGAGGAGAGAGAGGAAAGGAGAGAGAGAGAGAGATAGGGAGAGAGAGAGAGAGAGAGAGAGAGAGAAGAGAGAGAAGAGAGAAGAGAGAGAGAGAGAGAGGGAGAGAGAGAGGAGAGAGAGAGAGAGAGAGAGAGAGAGAGAGAGAGAGAGAGAGAGAGAGAGAGGGGAGAGAGAGAGAGGGGGGAGAGAGAGAGGGTAGGGAGAGAGGGGGGGATGGGGAGGGAGATAGGTCCAGAGGATGCAATGGTGGAATGTTTGTGGACAACATGAGGGATTAGATCAAGACCTTTGCCCGTTCGTTAGGTGTACAGTGGCACATAGGTAACGCGTTCGCCTTGTGTCAAGTAAACCCGAGTTCGAACCTGGGTACAGGGGATTTTTCCTCTCACGTTGCACTAGGCCTTACGGTCTGAACGTGGAGTCTTTCGGATGAGACGATAAACCGAGGTCCCGTGTGCCCATGCACTTAGCATGCATTAAACCCAGTGGCAACGAAAAAGTTGTCATTTGGTCAAAATGTGCTCTCCACCCTCCACCCCCCTTTCCTTCCTCATCAGTCACACAAAAATGGCATGCAAAAAAACATAAAATGTGTGGCGCGCCTCTGGCTGCGACGCGCTATACAGGTGGGAGCAACCCGAATCTCACAGAGACGCCTCTGTTCCTATAAAGTACCTAATACCTAAAGTCTAAGCAGAACGTTTAACAGGGGAAAAAAACATACGTAACTCATGTGCTTAGCCGTCAGTCCTTTACATATTTTAGTTTACAAAACGCAAACTAACACTGAGGTGACAAATATTGGTAAACAACCATTGAGATAAGTCATCGGTTCGCTTACTGTGACGTAAGTGTCCCGCGCGACCCCTCATTCTTTATCTACACCCCCCCTCTCCTTTTCTTTTCTCTGTCCGGCCGCCACGTTAATTGCCACCCACCATCTAAAGAATGCCGATTAAGGGATTGGTCCCTTTCAAGTTCGACTTGTCTCCCCGGTCGTCACGTACCACCTACCGAGGTTATCTCCCTTCACCCCCCCCCCCCCCCCCCCCACCCCCCCTTTTTTCTACCGTCTCATCACGAGATAGTGATATCAACAGTCGTTCTCCCTTTGTAAGACACCGCGTCCTTACCCATCACAAGAAAGTGACAACCACGGTTATCTCCCTTTGAAGACGGTTTTGCTTTTCCGAGCACGAGAAGGATTTGAATGTCGGCACGTGATAAGGATGTAATAGGCGCGTGATTGTTCGGTACATTTAGAACATCATCTTTGTGACGTGTCGACTGCTATAAACCAATGACAGTCTTTCATTGTTTGAAAGTGAAGGCTATAATTGGCGTAGTGAGAAAAAGTTTTTCACACAAGACGCTGAAACTGACTAGAGCAACACCTCTCCCAGCCAGAATAGCCCACCTAGTAAGTCTTATTGATGACTGGTGATTGAGACTGGTTGTTTGTTTGACTCTAGTTTTGATCTAGATCCTATGTTCAATGATGAATAAGGAGTAGATAGATATGTTATAGAAAAGAAGTGGTAAACATTCTGTTCTATTTATGCACACTGATTATTTGTGTGTGTGTGTTTTTTGACTTGAACACTTTCGGTACCAGAACCGGAGTTTATGCCTACTAACCCATTTGTCTATTTTTAGTAGGAAACCTATGGGCCGCAATCTTGCACTTTATGATACCATTCCTTTCCAGGTGTTGGATGGAGAGTGATGATGGATTGATCACCTTTTATGTTTTACTGATCTCAGTTTGTTAACTGAAATTCAGTTTATTTATTAAATAGTGCTATTGTACAAGGGAAGCCTTCTAGCCGGTTGGGATTCACTAATGCCCTGCCGACTGAAGCCCCTTGTCTCTAAGCCATAGAGATCTACATCCACCTTCTCCTGTGATTATCAGCAGGGCATCGTGGGCCGGAAGATCATCCCGGACTCCACCACGCACCAAGACGGGACTGTCGCCAAGACGACCCGCACACTCAGAATCCGCGAGGAGACCACGCTTGAACCGTGCCATCCCGCGAAGCCGTAACCGGAACGACTGGGAGCTACTCTCATCTGACGAGCAAGCCCAGCCACACCAGCATTCGCCGATCACTACGGAGGAACTCAACCACAGCTAAGTCCCCCGGACTGCGCCAATCATTTGAACTTTCCTACGGACAATGAAGATAATTAGTAACCCTTCCGGCATGGGGCGAACCTTATAGAAAGACAAAAGTCTTGTAAATCCTTTCGGATTCCATTGGGTTTTTTTATCCATATTTTGTTTTGGCGCCATTGAGCTGCTTTATTATTATTGTTGCATAATCTTATGCAGATTTTGGGAGTAAATAAAATACAAGTGTCAAATAATCCTGAACCCTTTGGTCAGACTGATGAGAGTGGGAGTCTTGTAATTTCATGTAAAACCCTACTTCTCTCTGTCTGCCATTTAGAGCAATTCAACCACTTGTATTTCTTACAACTATACGAGCCAGAACCCGGGCACAAATATAAATTTATTAGATGAAAAGGGGCCGGGAAAGTTGCTCATCTCCCATACCCTAGAGAAGTGGGCTAAAGGCAAATTATCTAAAGTCTTCCCTAGGGACTTAGCCTTTTAACCCATTACCTCGTCACACTTACAACCAACTCGCAAACGTTATCATCAATGTTGCTCGCAACTATCAATAAATCAGTAGTTCCAGCTGTCGTTGTTGCTTCTTAATGAAGAAATAAATGTAATACACCGTCTGTCAAGATCGCTTGAACGCCATCAAGGAAGTGCATTCCAGAGCGTTACAAAATGGTTTCCTTAGGCAACGCAAATCTTCGTTTCTGGGTGTTGTCTATAGGGATGAAGAACCGTGCTGTATTTATGCAACTGTTTATTCTCCCTACATATATGCCACTCCTCTATACAAATTTAGAAAGCGCTTGGAGGGGACCCATTTGGAAATCCTTCTAGAAGATTCTGAGAATGCGCTTTTGCTGCTGATTCATTCAACAACAAATCGTGTAAGTGTAGCTTAAGAGTAAATGTTGGCAGAAAACGCAGTTTTGATTTTGAATAGCGTTCCAAATTGGTTTGAGAATTTAGACTTTCAACTTGTGCCACGTTCAGCTTTGGATTAGGAGCCGCCAATACAAGTTATAAATATATTTGATTTGCAAATGTTGTGTGCCTGCAGCTATGCTTAGAGTTATGCGCCTTGAATTTACAATTACGTCATATTCTACGTATGTCATCATTACGTCACTTCCGAATGTCTGAGCTTAACTCCCCTGCCATTTTCAAAGTTTCTGTTTGAATATTGACACATTTTGTTGTATTCACCTTTATTAGTAACGGTACTGCAGTAGTGTGTCTGCCTGGTTGTGAATAACTTCAAATCAAACAACTATTGAGTATAAATGAACGTTTATGATGTTTTATTAAGTATTCCAGGTCTTATCCATATAAGATATAATCAAAATGTTACCCCTTGACTGCCATATAACGCATCACGTAGTGACTTGATGACATCACTGATGAAGCCATCGGATGAAGAGGAATAACTATGATATGCTGGTGTTTGCTCTAACACAGTCGAGAGAGTTATATCCCCAGACTATGTTGCCAGACTGGCTCTATGATCAGTGGTCTTTTTCATGGCATGATTTGTACAATGATTTTTTCTTTCTTGTTTTCTGGCAGGGGTAAAATGTTCATTATTTATGTAAATAATGTTATGTTTACTTACTGCGTTTTTTGTTGTTTATTTTATATATAATTATTCCTCGTCATCAATGCATGACCAACGTCAAGGGCCGACAACTAAAATATCGATGGTTTGAAGTCAAAACGGACTATCTTTAGATTGTCCTTTGACGTATTGTTGAATTTATTACGAAAACTAATAACTTGCATTTTTAAAAGATTGCAGAAATGTTAAAAGCATACACCCCATTTTATATTAGTTGTCTTTTTTTAATGCAAGTTATTAGTTTTTGCAATATCGTCAATAATAAGGCAATGGACTATCTAAAGAAAGTCCTCTTTGGCTCTAAACCATCTAAATGCTTCAAATAAGAATTTTAGACATCCTGAAAAGCCTTGTGATCTAAATCTGAAGCTCACTGTCAGCATTGATGGCATTTTCTACTGTCGAATTAGTATTCCAAAAAGGTTATTAGCTAAAACATGTTCCTAAAATACGGTAAGAAAGGCAAAAACGAAAAAATACAATTAACCGAGAAATGTAGGGGGGAGGGTGGCACATCTTGACCTTTACTAGACTTTTTTTTTAGCAATGCTCCAAAACATGAGCTGAAGAAGTCTCAAAGTCTGGCAACGCAATGGGTCACAAATCGTCACAGACCTTCAACATGTGGCTGATAACCAAGCTCATAATATATTAACCCGAACACGAAAACCCTCAAGTTGCAATTATTAACGATCCATAGCAAGGAAGAAGAAGAAGAAGAAGAAGAAGAAGAAGAAGAAGAAGAAGAAGAAGAAGAAGAAGAAGAAGAAGAAGAAGAAGAAGAAGAAGAAGAAGAAGAAGAAGAAGAAGAAGAAGGAGAAGAAGAAGGAGAAGAAGAAGGAGAAGAAGCAGGAGAAGAAGAAGAAAAAGAAGAAGAAGAAGAAGAAGAAGAACAGAAGCAAAATTATGGAGAAGACTTATTAGCACCAAAATAGCATATCGATTTTTTTTTCATTTTCTTCCCGCCAAAAGAGGAAAATTCCAATTTGACATAGTCTCCGGTCAGTCGTGCGACTTCAATTTTTAAAGTCATGATACATGTCAAAAAAGCACGCATATGACATATATCATGTATGAGACCATAATTATTACCACCACCCCCACCCACCCATCACCACCACCACCACCACCCACCAAGACTACCGTGTTGTTCGTCTGTTCTTGTTTTGTTGTTCAGTATTACCTTTTATTTTA
>CM065697.1:50425306-50432806 GCA_017654935.2 Phymorhynchus buccinoides
CCTTATGATTTTTTTGTTTTAAAAAAGTCGTAGCTACAGCGTTTAAGACGCTACATCACCATCCACGGGGCACACATTCACCCCCCAATGACCTTCATTTTTGCACTTAGCCTAGATATATTACCAGTTTCACTGAGCGCGGCTGGTAATAAGGATTCTGCCGCAGAAGTCGTCTCTTGTGCATGATCGTGTTTACTGACAGGTCACGACTTTCATGCTGCCAGAGTTTGTACAGGATATGCCAAACGTAATATCCGCGGGGACAAACTCTTGTTATGTCTACTGATTTACGGATTGTGAATCTCTCTCTCTCTCTCTCTCTCTCTCTCTCTCTCTCTCTCTCTCTCTCTCTCTCTCTCTCTCTCTCTCTCTCTCTCTCTCTCTCTCTCTCTCTCTCTCTCTCTCTCTCTCTCTCTCTCTCTCTCTCTCTCTCTCTCTCTCTCTCTCTCTAAGTGTGTAAGTATGGTTGCATGCTTGTATGCACGCGCGAGTATAAAACATTATGCAACTTTTATAAACCCATATTTCAGCCTATCTATGTTTCATAATATCAACTGCTTTGCTACCTTTGCATTCAGCTCTGCATGTGTAATAGTATGCCTTGCCATGCTTGTGTTTTGTTCAAGTAAGGACAGATTGGAAGAATAGGCGTTGCCTATAATCCTTGGAAAATAAAGTTCAAGTTTTCAAGTTCTCTCTCTCTCTCTCTCTCTCTCTCTCTCTCTCTCTCTCTCTCTCTCTCTCTCTCTCTCTCTCTCTCTCTCTCTCTCTCTCGACTGCTTGCATGTGCACATAATGTGCATATGTTACCGTAAATATGTGAAATCAGTAATTTCACGAAATTCCTAAAATTACTGATTTCACATATTTGCGGTATACACACGACGTCTGCTTCTGAAAGGTTGTCGATCCAGTGCTCCCTGTCTTGCATGCCCTTTGGAATTTCCCACCATAAAGCTTACGAAAGTAGGCTATCCTAATGAGGGGTATTCTTGCGCTGAAGTTAGAAGACACACGTTGTGTTTATTTCAAAGCAGGATTACAGGATTGTTTTATTAGCAACTAGCGCAATTCCGAGTACCGGTAACGCCTAGTAACGGTAACGCCAAATACTGGTAACGCTGAGCAGGGCAAAATTGAAGCGATTCGGTTCAGAAACGGCGGAGTTATAAGGCCCCGTTACCTGTTGGCGCTGCTCTGAGAGTGACGCGCTCTCCCGATTCTCTTCAAATTTGCTACCAGGCTTTGCCCCGGCTACAGCAAGCCTGACAGCAAATGTGAAGCGATGCGGTTAAGAAATGGCGGAGGTATTTGTGAAAAGGTGAAGCGGCGTATATTGCGCGCGTTTATTAATCGATTCGCTTCCCGTTTGACCCACAGATAGTCATCGTACCCGGTTATTCATCTACCAAATTCAAAGGCAATCCGTCCAGAAATACCGGAGATGCGGGCGCCGAGAGGCCGGTGGATACGCGTTTAGCGCAGTTGCCAAACCGCGCAAATGACACGGCCGCCTCGGTTGCCGTTGCCATCACCCTGTTAGGGCTCATAGCAAATTTGAAGCGATTTGGTCGAAACACGGCGGAGTTATAAGGCCCGTTTTGTGTTTCAGACAGACAGACACACACACACATACACATACACACACGCACACACACGCACACACACACACGCACACACACGCACACGCACACGCACACTCACACACACACACACACACACACACACACACACACACACACATTTCTTGAAGCGATGCTTAGTAGCAATTTTAATGGCTATTCAGCATGTCATAGATGTTCCATTTAACTTCTACGGTGTTCTTTTTTGTGTAGATTCTAAATCTGTTCTTCAAGCTTTAGAATCAACAAGTCCAAAAACCAGGGCTGAAATCATTACAGAAATTAGAATACTTATCCATATTCTTATATCAAGAGGCATCACAGTTGATTTTTGTTGGATCCCATCTCATTGTTCGATTTCTGGAAATGAATGGGCTGATCGTACTGCTCGGGCAGGGGCAAACAAATCTGCTAATTCTACGGATATTCACATTCCATGGAGTTTGCAAGAAGGCTATTCTCTCTTACAAAGAGCTTCTTTTGAACATTTTGATAAAATCTACAAAGAATCTATGCTTCACAAAATACATAAACCTGAATCTTCCATAAAGTGTTCTCTAAACTCCCGATCATGGAAGTCTCAGAAAAGAGATTCCTTAGTAAATTATGTATTTCTTAATAGAAATGTAAACAAACATCCAAGCCGCCTTAAAAAGTTTGTTTCACTACTTTATAGACTTAAGCTAAATGCTTTTAAAACTAAATTCACAAAAAATCTTCAATGTGTATGCGGTGCTATTGATAATTGTACAACAACACACATTCTATATTATTGCCCTTATTTTGAATCGGCCCTTTCAGAATTCAGAAAAGATGAATCCAAATGTATATTCCAAGATGCCGTATCTCTTTTGACTTTTGTACAAACTTTAATGTTAAGTCCATTTGGCTCGTTACTATGATTGCTGTTGGGTTTTTGTTTATAGAATGTTTGCATTTTGATTTTATAATAGTTCAATTTTGGAGTTTTTATTTTATTTTATTATTCTTATAATTATGGGTTTTTTTTTAAACTGTTTTAGCTAAGCATACATCCCCTAATGTTACTTATAAATATGCACTTTAAGCACACACAGATACACATGCACATACCCACGCGCACACACTCACACACACACTTTCATGTTTAATATCACTTCTAAGTGAAAAGACGTTACATTAAAGAACAACCACAACACACTTCTTGTTTGTGTTCTTGTTCCTGTACATGCTGCTGTTGTTGTTGATGATGATGTTGATGATGTTGACGATGATGTTGTTGACGATGTTGTTGATGATGTTGACGATGATGTTGTTGATGATGTTGACGATGATGTTGTTGATGATGTTGTTGATGATGTTGACGATGATGTTGTTGATGATGTTGTTGATGATGTTGACGATGATGTTGACGATGATGTTGTTGATGATGTTGACGATGATGTTGTTGATGATGTTGTTGATGATGTTGACGATGATGTTGTTGATGATGTTGACGATGATGTTGACGATGATGTTGTTGATGATGATGTTGATGATGTTGACGATGATGTTGTTGATGATGTTGTTGATGATGTTGACGATGATGTTGTTGATGATGTTGTTGATGATGCTGACGATGATGTTGTTGATGATGCTGTTGATGATGCTGACGATGATGCTGACGATGATGTTGTTGATGATGTTGACGATGATGTTGTTGATGATGCTGACGATGATGTTGTTGATGATGCTGACGATGATGTTGACGATGATGCTGACGATGATGTTGTTGATGATGTTGACGATGATGTTGTTGATGATGCTGACGATGATGTTGTTGATGATGCTGACGATGATGTTGTTGATGATGTTATTGTTGTTGCTCTTTTTCTCCTCTTCCTTCTCCTCCTTCCCTCTTCCTCTTCCTTCTTCTTCTTCTTTTGTTAGGACGAGGAGAACGTTGAGGCGAAAGAGGAGGATGAAGAGGAGGTTATGGGTCAAGGTTTATTTTGACTTCCTGCCGGTCACTGCGCATGACAGGAAGTACAGGAATAGAACGATTTTCATCAAGATATGTGCTTTCCAATCACGGAAATCGCTGAAGCCTAGGTGACGATTTATCTTTTTGTTTATTTGGTAAAGTGATGTTTGTTTGGCTGCTTCGCTTCAGAAAGCCATAGTCTCTCTTTTTGTCACTTAACAATATGATAATTATATATGATGTCTCAGTCACTGTCTCTCTGACTGTCTCTGATTAGCACCTTATTGTCTTTGTGTTTATCTGTCTGTTTACCTGCCTCTCTCTCTCTCTCTCTATCTCTCTCTCTCTCTCTCTCTCTCTCTCTCTCTCTCTCTCTCTCTCTCTCTCCCTCTCTCTCTCTCTCTCTCTCTCTCTCTCTCTCTCTCTCTCTCTCTCTCTCCCTCTCTCTCTCTCTCTCTCCCTCTCTCTCTCTCTCTCTCTCTCTCTCTCTCTCTCTCTCTCTCTCTCTCTCTCTCTCTCTCTCTCTCTCTCTCTCTCTCTCTCTCTCTCTCTCTCTCTCTCTCTCTCTCTCTCTCTCTCTCTCTCTCTCTCTCTCTCTCTCTCTCTCTCTCTCTCTCTCTCTCTCTCTCTCTCTCTCTCTCTCTCTCTCTCTCTCTCTCTCTCTCTCTCTCTCTCTCTCTCTCTCTCTCTCTCTCTCTCTCTCTCTCTCTCTCTCTCTCTCTCTCTCTTTCCCCAGTCTGTTTGTTTCCTAAACCAATGATACAATAGAATTGCTCATCATTGTGAAACGAGGACAGGGTCGCATTTGACATAATTGATTTGAACCCAGCGGGCTGCCTAAATGTCAAACGAATCAGATTAAAAGATATACAAAAACACATAGAATACCGTTTGTATTATAAAAATAAAAGAATTAGAAAAAGATTCAGTCAGCTGAAGGACGTTTCCTATGTGCTGACCCTGGTCCTAATGGGCAAAGCCTGTTTGTTTTAAGAGTATAGCCACAAACGTCAGCATGGTCCACATTAACCTGGTCTCTGTCCAGTGCAGCTCTTCATGTTGAGGACAGTTTGTTCACCCGGGGGGATATCAGGGGGCCTTTGGTACAAATAGTTCCCCCACCTTCTGGAACTTCTGTGAGTGTAACGTCCTCAAATATGTCACTCGCTTTCCCCCACCCACACCCTCCATCAGAATACCGGGGGTCTTTCGTCCAACTAGTTCCCCCACCTTCGGGAACTTCTGTAACATACTCAAATGTGTCACTCGCCTTCCCCCGCCCTCCATCGGAATACCGGGGGTCTTTCGTCCAACTAGTTCCCCCACCTTCGGGAACTTCTGTGAGTGCAACTACCTTTACTATGTCACACTCCAAAGGCCCCCACCCCCCCTCTCTCCAACAATCCTCGATACCGTTCGCTTCCATTGCCAAATGTTCGCAATGTTCTTCTCATGTTGCATTGTCACGACAGTTAATACGGTTTTTATTGGCTCGTGATTCCTTCATTATTTATCGCCCATTCATAATTCTGTATCCCAATATTGTCATAATCTTCAAATCAAATCAAATCAAGCTCACTTTACTATCTCCCGAGGAGAATTTTTGTTCAGGTGCCAGAATAACAAAGACATCGACATTCAGCATACATGAATATAAGCACATTAAGTCATACAACATATGCATAAAACGTATACGGACATAGACATTTAGCATGCGTGAGTATAATGTACATATTTTAAGGTTACACGTAACACACGCTTAAAGATATACATTACATGTGGATACATACAAGTCTAAGGATGAGCATGTACAGTTTCTTTTAACACGTTGAACACACATTTAAGCCTAAAAGGATCATGAGTTTAGGAGGTGGATGGATCTGGGGAGGAAGGATTTCTGTGCCCTGGAGTTGACTTTAAAAGTTTTGTAGCGACATCTGGAAGGTTCGTAATGTTTGTTCAAAACATGGGAGGTGTCATTTACAATCTTCCTGGCTTTATGCTTGGTTTGTCTTTCGTACATCTCATTCAAACCCATCTCTCTCTTTCCAGCAACTTTACGACACACATTCACCACATCATCCAACACTCGCTTGTTTTTTTCAAACACAGACTTCCAAACCAACACGTAAAGGAAACAGTAAGCACAGACTCAATGCAGCTACTGTAGTACTTTGAGTCTCTCCGTGACAGAATAAAAAGATGGCGGGTATGCATAGCACGCACAAAAAGTCTGGGTTTGGCCCGGTAATGTGGACATAATTTAAAACAGCAAGGTAGAGAATGATATCGGCCCAGGAATGTGGATATTTTAAGCATTGAATATGAGATGTATGCTTCCAAGCATTGGTTGGTAAAAACTAATACTATGTTTCTGACAGTAGACCTATTACTGTTGTTCAAACTATAATTTATTTCTTAAGATAGTTTCTGACATTTGTTTATGTGTGGGTGCATACGAAGGAAGGGTATGCTTGTAGGGTAAGACGGGGTAAAAAGCCCATGGGCGGGTAAGAAGCCCATGCCATTTATCTCATGAAATGAAGCAAATTTCAGACAAATGTTGCCCATAAAACGAAGGCTAAACATTAACACTCGTCTCATGGGCAAAATTGGACTGACATTTGCTTTATTTCATTAGATAATTGGCATGGGCTTATTACCCCGTCTTACCCTACACATGTGTGTTTGTGAGGAGGGGGCGGGGGCTATTTTTGTGTCCATTTGTGTATGAGCATGCATACCCATCTGTATGTGTAGGCGCCGACTGCTTATAAACAGCAATGCATTAATACAGAATATGTTGTGGGGTGGGGTGGGGTTTGTTCAAGTCAAGGGATGTGAGATCACGTACATTCATAACCTAAACATACTAACGCAGGAGGAACGGAGGAAAGAAGGGGTTATACAAGGAAGAAGACAGACGGTATGATAAACAGAGCACAGTGACGCAAAAATGCTTTCAGGGCTTTTATAAAAGCTAAAGGCAATAAACCCCCTTTGTCATTCTCATTGTCATTCTCTCTCTCTCTCTCTCTCTCTCTCTCTCTCTCTCTCTCTCTCTCAAACCTACAATTTATATATATTTTTTTTATTTTTTTATTTTTTTTGGAACACGGAATATTACTCAAAGTTAACGTTAACTGGTTTTGTTTCTGAGGTTCACAAATAAAGACATTGGACACAGAAAAGCTTTATCAAAGCAAACTATATATATATATATATATATATATATATATATATATATATATATATATATATATATATATATATATATAATATATATATATATATATATATATATATATATATATTATATATATATATATATATATTTCTTTTCATTCGAAGGGCAGATCTACAAACAGGAACATGGCACAGCGATGGGCACTCCTATGGCGCCGACCATTGCCAACTTGTTTATGGGTTGGCTAGAGAGTAAGATGCTGGCAGAGAGCCCAATCCACATCGACGAAAGGCTGTGGAAACGCTTCATTGATGACATTTTCCTGTTGTGGCTGGGTTCTGAGGAGGATCTACAAACCTTTTGCAACCACATCAACAGCTTTCATCCCACCATCAAATTCACTGTACAGTCATCAAAACAGTCCATCCCATTTCTTGACATTTTCATTAAGTTCCATGACGGTCTCATCCACACTGAACTGTACACCAAACCGACGGACACTCACGCCTACCTTCACCACCGTTCATGCCATCCCCATCATTGCAAAAGGAACATCCCGTTCAGTCAGTTCCTCAGACTCCGTCGCCTTTGCTCCAGGGCTGAGGACTTTGACAAACATGCTGCTACCATCATGAGCAGGTTCCTCAACCGTGGCTACAAAGCCAGCCACTTACAGCGTGCACTAGCAAAGGCACGGGGTCTTCCCAGAGCTGAGGTGTTGACCTACAGGGCCAAACCCAGCAATACCA
>CM065697.1:50437806-50442806 GCA_017654935.2 Phymorhynchus buccinoides
CCAACAGAAGGCATTAGCAGTGGCTATTAATGCTAGCTACAGTACTGTTTCTCCAACAGAAGGCATTAGCAGTGGCTATTAATGCTAGCTACAGTACTGTTTCTCCAACAGAAGGCATTAGCAGTGGCTATTAATGCTAGCTACAGTACTGTTTCTCCAACAGAAGGCATTAGCAGTGGCTATTAATGCTAGCTACAGTACTGTTTCTCCAACAGAAGGCATTAGCAGTGGCTATTAATGCTAGCTACAGTACTGTTTCTCCAACAGAAGGCATTAGCAGTGGCTATTAATGCTAGCTACAGTACTGTTTCTCCAACAGAAGGCATTAGCAGTGGCTATTAATGCTAGCTACAGTACTGTTTCTCCAACAGAAGGCATTAGCAGTGGCTATTAATGCTAGCTACAGTACTGTTTCTCCAACAGAAGGCATTAGCTATTAATGTATTAATGCTACAGTACTGTTTCTCCAACAGAAGGCATTAGCAGTGGCTATTAATGCTACAGTACTGTTTCTCCAACAGAAGGCATTAGCAGTGGCTATTAATGCTAGCTACAGTACTGTTTCTCCAACAGAAGGCATTAGCAGTGGCTATTAATGCTAGCTACAGTACTGTTTCTCCAACAGAAGGCATTAGCAGTGGCTATTAATGCTAGCTACAGTACTGTTTCTCCAACAGAAGGCATTAGCAGTGGCTATTAATGCTAGCTACAGTACTGTTTCTCCAACAGAAGGCATTAGCAGTGGCTATTAATGCTAGCTACAGTACTGTTTCTCCAACAGAAGGCATTAGCAGTGGCTATTAATGCTAGCTACAGTACTGTTTCTCCAACAGAAGGCATTAGCAGTGGCTATTAATGCTAGCTACAGTACTGTTTCTCCAACAGAAGGCATTAGCAGTGGCTATTAATGCTAGCTACAGTACTGTTTCTCCAACAGAAGGCATTAGCAGTGGCTATTAATGCTAGCTACAACAGTACTGTTTCTCCAACAGAAGGCATTAGCAGTGGCTATTAATGCTAGCTACAGTACTGTTTCTCCAACAGAAGGCATTAGCAGTGGCTATTAATGCTAGCTACAGTACTGTTTCTCCAACAGAAGGCATTAGCAGTGGCTATTAATGCTAGCTACAGTACTGTTTCTCCAACAGAAGGCATTAGCAGTGGCTATTAATGCTAGCTACAGTACTGTTTCTCCAACAGAAGGCATTAGCAGTGGCTATTAATGCTAGCTACAGTACTGTTTCTCCAACAGAAGGCATTAGCAGTGGCTATTAACAGAAGGCATTAGCAGTGGCTATTAATGCTAGCTACAGTACTGTTTCTCCAACAGAAGGCATTAGCAGTGGCTATTAATGCTAGCTACAGTACTGTTTCTCCAACAGAAGGCATTAGCAGTGGCTATTAATGCTAGCTACTGTACTGTTTCTCCAACAGAAGGCATTAGCAGTGGCTATTAATGCTAGCTACAGTACTGTTTCTCCAACAGAAGGCATTAGCAGTGGCTATTAATGCTAGCTACAGTACTGTTTCTCCAACAGAAGGCATTAGCAGTGGCTATTAATGCAGTACAGTACTGTTTCTCCAACAGAAGGCATTATGGCTATTAATGCTACTACAGTACTGTTTCTCCAACAGAAGGCATTAGCAGTGGCTATTAATGCTAGCTACAGTACTGTTTCTCCAACAGAAGGCATTAGCAGTGGCTATTAATGCTACTACAGTACTGTTTCTCCAACAGAAGGCATTAGCAGTGGCTATTAATGCTGGCTACAGTACTGTTTCTCCAACAGAAGGCATTAGCAGTGGCTATTAATGCTACAGTACTGTTTCTCCAACAGAAGGCATTAGCAGTGGCTATTAATGCTAGCTACAGTACTGTTTCTCCAACAGAAGGCATTAGCAGTGGCTATTAATGCTAGCTACAGTACTGTTTCTCCAACAGAAGGCATTAGCAGTGGCTATTAATGCTAGCTACAGTACTGTTTCTCCAACAGAAGGCATTAGCAGTGGCTATTAATGCTAGCTACAGTACTGTTTCTCCAACAGAAGGCATTAGCAGTGGCTATTAATGCTAGCTACAGTACTGTTTCTCCAACAGAAGGCATTAGCAGTGGCTATTAATGCTAGCTACAGTACTGTTTCTCCAACAGAAGGCATTAGCAGTGGCTATTAATGCTAGCTACAGTACTGTTTCTCCAACAGAAGGCATTAGCAGTGGCTATTAATGCTACAGTACTGTTTCTCCAACAGAAGGCATTAGCAGTGGCTATTAATGCTACAGTACTGTTTCTCCAACAGAAGGCATTAGCAGTGGCTATTAATGCTAGCTACAGTACTGTTTCTCCAACAGAAGGCATTAGCAGTGGCTATTAATGCTAGCTACAGTACTGTTTCTCCAACAGAAGGCATTAGCAGTGGCTATTAATGCTAGCTACAGTACTGTTTCTCCAACAGAAGGCATTAGCAGTGGCTATTAATGCTAGCTACAGTACTGTTTCTCCAACAGAAGGCATTAGCAGTGGCTATTAATGCTAGCTACAGTACTGTTTCTCCAACAGAAGGCATTAGCAGTGGCTATTAATGCTAGCTACAGTACTGTTTCTCCAACAGAAGGCATTAGCAGTGGCTATTAATGCTAGCTACAGTACTGTTTCTCCAACAGAAGGCATTAGCAGTGGCTATTAATGCTAGCTACAGTACTGTTTCTCCAACAGAAGGCATTAGCAATGGCTATTAATGCTAGCTACAGTACTGTTTCTCCAACAGAAGGCATTAGCAGTGGCTATTAATGCTAGCTACAGTACTGTTTCTCCAACAGAAGGCATTAGCAATGTAGCTACAGGTTTCTCCAACAGAAATTAGCAGTGGCTATTAATGCTACTACAGTACTGTTTCTCCAACAGAAGGCATTAGCAGTGGCTATTAATGCTGCTACAGTACTGTTTCTCCAACAGAAGGCATTAGCAGTGGCTTTAATGCTAGCTACAGTACTGTTTCTCCAACAGAAGGCATTAGCAGTGGCTATTAATGCTAGCTACAGTACTGTTTCTCCAACAGAAGGCATTAGCAGTGGCTATTAATGCTAGCTACAGTACTGTTTCTCCAACAGAAGGCATTAGCAGTGGCTATTAATGCTAGCTACAGTACTGTTTCTCCAACAGAAGGCATTAGCAGTGGCTATTAATGCTAGCTACAGTACTGTTTCTCCAACAGAAGGCATTAGCAGTGGCTATTAATGCTAGCTACAGTACTGTTTCTCCAACAGAAGGCATTAGCAGTGGCTATTAATGCTAGCTACAGTACTGTTTCTCCAACAGAAGGCATTAGCAGTGGCTATTAATGCTAGCTACAGTACTGTTTCTCCAACAGAAGGCATTAGCAGTGGCTATTAATGCTAGCTACAGTACTGTTTCTCCAACAGAAGGCATTAGCAGTGGCTATTAATGCTAGCTACAGTACTGTTTCTCCAACAGAAGGCATTAGCAGTGGCTATTAATGCTAGCTACAGTACTGTTTCTCCAACAGAAGGCATTAGCAGTGGCTATTAATGCTAGCTACAGTACTGTTTCTCCAACAGAAGGCATTAGCAGTGGCTATTAATGCTAGCTCCAACAGAAGGCATTAGCAGTGGCTATTAATGCTCTACAGTACTGTTTCTCCAACAGAAGGCATTAGCAGTGGCTATTAATGCTAGCTACAGTACTGTTTCTCCAACAGAAGGCATTAGCAGTGGCTATTAATGCTAGCTACAGTACTGTTTCTCCAACAGAAGGCATTAGCAGTGGCTATTAATGCTAGCTACAGTACTGTTTCTCCAACAGAAGGCATTAGCAGTGGCTATTAATGCTAGCTACAGTACTGTTTCTCCAACAGAAGGCATTAGCAGTGGCTATTAATGCTAGCTACAGTACTGTTTCTCCAACAGAAGGCATTAGCAGTGGCTATTAATGCTAGCTACAGTACTGTTTCTCCAACAGAAGGCATTAGCAGTGGCTATTAATGCTCTACAGTACTGTTTCTCCAACAGAAGGCATTAGCAGTGGCTATTAATGCTAGCTACAGTACTGTTTCTCCAACAGAAGGCATTAGCAGTGGCTATTAATGCTAGCTTAGCAGTACTGTTTCTCCAACAGAAGGCATTAGGCTATTAATGCTAGCTACAGTACTGTTTCTCCAACAGAAGGCATTAGCAGTGGCTATTAATGCTAGCTACAGTACTGTTTCTCCAACAGAAGGCATTAGCAGTGGCTATTAATGCTAGCTACAGTACTGTTTCTCCAACAGAAGGCATTAGCAGTGGCTATTAATGCTAGCTACAGTACTGTTTCTCCAACAGAAGGCATTAGCAGTGGCTATTAATGCTAGCTACAGTACTGTTTCTCCAACAGAAGGCATTAGCAGTGGCTATTAATGCTAGCTACAGTACTGTTTCTCCAACAGAAGGCATTAGCAGTGGCTATTAATGCTAGCTACAGTACTGTTTCTCCAACAGAAGGCATTAGCAGTGGCTATTAATGCTAGCTACAGTACTGTTTCTCCAACAGAAGGCATTAGCAGTGGCTATTAATGCTAGCTACAGTACTGTTTCTCCAACAGAAGGCATTAGCAGTGGCTATTAATGCTAGCTACAGTACTGTTTCTCCAACAGAAGGCATTAGCAGTGGCTATTAATGCTAGCTACAGTACTGTTTCTCCAACAGAAGGCATTAGCAGTGGCTATTAATGCTAGCTACAGTACTGTTTCTCCAACAGAAGGCATTAGCAGTGGCTATTAATGCTAGCTACAGTACTGTTTCTCCAACAGAAGGCATTAGCAGTGGCTATTAATGCTAGCTACAGTACTGTTTCTCCAACAGAAGGCATTAGCAGTGGCTATTAATGCTAGCTACAGTACTGTTTCTCCAACAGAAGGCATTAGCAGTGGCTATTAATGCTAGCTACAGTACTGTTTCTCCAACAGAAGGCATTAGCAGTGGCTATTAATGCTAGCTACAGTACTG
>CM065697.1:50470306-50472806 GCA_017654935.2 Phymorhynchus buccinoides
CTGGGGTCTAGGCCTACATGGGCACAGTGAACGACAATAGTAGCATGTGTTGTGAGAGTCGTGTGCTGGGGTCTAGGCCTACATGGGCACAGTGAACGAAGACAGTAGCATGTGTTGTGAGAGTCGTGTGCTGGGGTCTAGGCCTACATGGGCACAGTGAACGAAGACAGCAGGATGTGTTGTGAGAGTTGTGTGCTGGGGTCTAGGCCTACATGGGCACAGTGAACGAATAGTAGCATGTGTTGTGAGAGTCGTGTGCTGGGGTCTAGGCCTACATGGGCACAGTGAACGACAATAGTAGCATGTGTTGTGAGAGTCGTGTGCTGGGGTCTAGGCCTACATGGGCACAGTGAACAATAGTAGCATGTGTTGTGAGAGTCGTGTGCTGGGGTCTAGGCCTACATGGGCACAGTGAACGACAATAGTAGCATGTGTTGTGAGAGTTGTGTGCTGGGGTCTAGGCCTACATGGGCACAGTGAACGACAATAGTAGCATGTGTTGTGAGAGTCGTGTGCTGGGGTCTAGGCCTACATGGGCACAGTGAACGACAATAGTAGCATGTGTTGTGAGAGTCGTGTGCTGGGGTCTAGGCCTACATGGGCACAGTGAACGACAATAGTAGCATGTGTTGTGAGAGTCGTGTGCTGGGGTCTAGGCCTACATGGGCACAGTGAACGACAATAGTAGCATGTGTTGTGAGAGTCGTGTGCTGGGGTCTAGGCCTACATGGGCACAGTGAACAATAGTAGCATGTGTTGTGAGAGTCGTGTGCTGGGGTCTAGGCCTACATGGGCACAGTGAACGACAATAGTAGCATGTGTTTTAAGGAGGTGTTTCACGTGGGTCATGCCTCACAGACGGCGTCACAATCGGATCGCAGCCGCATGGAATCGGACGCAGTGTGGCACCCCATTGAGCTGAGGGCTTTGCTATAATTTATGAAGCTCCTTTGGGCCTCATTACGTAGCTCTGGAACTACATAATATAAGCCAACACAACATAGGTGAATAACTGAACGGTCCGGGGGAGGGGAGGGGGGGGGGGGGGTTAAGAACCGAAATCCCCCAAGCGCAAACATGTCATGTTTTTAATTACACCCACTTCTACAGCTTTGTACGTACAACTTTTAAAACGTATACTGCTGTGTTGACGCACCTCTGGAGCGGTCCTTCGTTGTGTGCTCAACGTTGGGGTAGCCTGTCTTTTATTACTGGGCTTGTGTGCGATATCACATTGGAAAGAGTAAGGTTGTCTTTAGAAAAGAAAACAAATGGGGTATAGAGACAAAAAGAGGAACGAAGGAATATTGCGAATGTTGTAAAGTGCGACCCTTTCACAAAGTTAGTAATCGTGTTCAGGAAGGTCGTTTGACTGTTAGTGCTTAGACAGTAATGTTTTAAATAGTGTGTCTCTATTTCGTTGTAGACATTTTCAGACACAGAGTAGAAACTAAGACACAAACTTAAGCGGCAAATCACATTGTGTGAGGAAGGTACTGAGGTACACACATGGAGACAAAACCACCTACCCACAAATCTACTATCAGTTCATCAAAGGAACATGTCTGGCCGGAAAAGAATAAGTTGAACTGTCTGTCAGAATTGATCAGCTTAGAATTTCTTGTTCTTGTTCTTTTTCTTCTTCTTCTTCTTCTTCTTCTTCTTCTTCTTCTTCTTCTTCTTCTTATTATTATTATTATTCTCCTCCTCCTTCTGCGTTCTAAGACCATATGGCCATAATGGGTTAGGTGCGGCTTAGAAACGGTACCAGGAGTGTCTGTGTCTGACGACTGGCTATCATAGATTGACAATGCCTTTATTGAACATTGGGCGTTGACGTTAGAACGATTCCTACTATGACTCTGTGTGTCTGACGACTGGCTATCATAGATTGACAATGCCTTTATTGAACATTGGGCGTTGACGTTAGAACGATTCCTACTATGACTGTGTGTGTCTGACGACTGGCTAGCATGGAGTGACAATGCCTTTACTGAACTGTGGGCCTTGAAGTTAGAACGATTCCTACTAGGACTGGTTGTGTTTGACGACTGGCTAGCATGGAGTGACAATGCCTTTACTGAACTGTGGGCCTTGAAGTTAGAACGAGTCCTACTAGGACTGGTTGTGTTTGACGACTGGCTAGCATGGAGTGACAATGCCTTTACTGAACTGTGGGCCTTGAAGTTAGAACGATTCCTACTAGGACTGGTTGTGTTTGACGACTGGCTATCATAGAGTGACAATGCCTTTTTTTAACAGTGGGCCTTTGTACCATCGTGTCTATCAAAAGGGTAGATTGGACCAGCTTATAACGGATTCCTAGCCTAAGTGTCTGTCACTGGCCACCGGCTATCATGTGCTAACCACACAATCCCCTTCGTAAAGAGAGGCGTCAGTATATACCATATGGCTTAGGCCGGGAGGACGTAAAACATTATTTTCAGCCAATCCCCGTGTCTATCGTGGGACAGGGTTGCTAGGTATAATGAGTGTCGGT
>CM065697.1:50480306-50482806 GCA_017654935.2 Phymorhynchus buccinoides
GATACTGGTATTCCCAGCAGAGTTGTGTTTGCCTCATCCAAATCCAATGATCTGTATTTATAGTTCATGCTTCACATGTTATGGTTCATTATGGATAATCTATAGATCTAAAATAGACTCTTTTTTAAAAATGTCAACGAACCTTTTGAAACTGTTCAACGACATTGAGTCACTCACAAAGTTATCTTGCTAACTGAATACATACCGTAATATTCATGAAACATAATACTACCGATAATTGAAATTGTGATAATGGTGTGTTTTCAGTGCTGCCATTTTGTCCTGTAACCATGGAAACAGAAACAGCCACAATAACGGGGTCCGATCAAAACGAGGCTCCGCAAAAAACGGAAATGGAAATCAACAAACCGGAAGAAGAATCAGCAGACAACAACGATACCCCGGAAGTAATCCTGGAAGGGGAGGAACTCTTCATGACTCTGACGCCGGAAGAGCAGGACAGGTGGCAGCACATGATACAGGAAAGGGAGAGCAGTCTCAAGAAAGGGAAAGAAGACTTCGCAAAATGGAAAGACAACTTCAACCGGAGAAGAATGTTCGCCTATTCTCGTGTGCGAAAACTTCATCAGAGTTATAAGCAAAAGGAACATTTTTATAACGAACTGTCGTCCAAGTTCCCGTCCATTTTGCCGACTAATAGAATTCGTGGCAAAAACATTATTCAGGGGAAAGTGTCAGCCGGAAATGTGCAGAATGGAGTACTATCCTCTTCCAGTAATACTTCAACGCAACAGCAGAAACAGCAGCAGCAAACGCAGCAGCAGCAGCAGAAGCAGCAGCAGCAGCAGCAGCAGCAAACGCAGCAGCAGCAGCAGAAGCAGCAGCAGCAGCAGCAGAAGCAGAAGCAGCAGCAGCAGCAGCAGCAGCAGCAGCAGATCCGAAAACAAGAAAACCCACAAGCACAAGTATTGTCTAAGCAGTAGGACTCACCATTTGAGCATAGAAATCAAAGGTACAGAAACCTCTTCCAAGGGAAGCTACTCAAGCAGATTCTAGGCTGAAGAGGTTGTGTGAAGGAACCGTTAGGTTTTATGCTCTGTTTGTGGATATAGATAATAATAATATAATAAACAGACACTTACATAGCGCTTTTTATCGAACACAAAGCGCTTTCTTAGATGTGTACATATCAAAAAGATAAAAACTAGTTTGCAAAGATGGGACGATTGGTAATTTCCAACACGACACTCTTGTCCACAACATTCCTTGGGGGGGGGGGGGGGGGGGGGGGGGGGGACTCTTCAAACAATGTCGTTTATTTCCTTCCATTGACTTTAATTAACCACAAATATTAGTGGATTTTTGTTCGTTTTTGTCAAAAAACCCTCCGAAGTGTTCTTTTCCTTTAATCAACTAATAGGTTTACAGTGAGCGACTTAGCGGGATCTTTTGCCAGCCAGGTGGCATATCGCTCGAGTGGGGCTAATCCTCTCTATATTCTTAGTTGGGGATAAAGAGAGAGAGAGAGAGAGAGAGAGAGAGAGAGAGAGAGAGAGAGAGAGAGAGAGAGAGAGAGAGAGAGAGAGAGAGAGAGAGAGGGAGGAGTCCAACCCTCTCTCTCTCTCTCTCTCTCTCTCTCTCTCTCTCTCTCTCTCTCTCTCTCTCTCTCTCTCTCTCTCTCTCTCTCTCTCACTACGCCCAACTAAGAATATAGCGTGATAAGCTCCACTCGAGCGCTATGCCCCCTGGCGGGCAAATAATCGCCATAAGTCGACCATTAGACTGTTCACAGGCAGACAAGCCAGAAAGCTAACAACACTGTGACTGTGCATGGGAAAAACCAACACAAGTCGCTCAGAATGTTTTTGAGCAAAAGCCAAAAATAGTCAACAACCCCCAAAATATCAATTTTGTATTTAGGGTATTTTAATGTTATGTCTATTTTTATGTATTCTACCAATATCAATAACATGAAAGACAATTTTGAATGATTTATTTGTTTATTTTATTTTGCTAAAAATCAAGTCAATAGAAAGAAATAGGCTAAATTATGTCTTCTATGTTCGATTTCTACAATTGATCTATCTCGAATGCCTAACTTCAAGTAATGATAAAATAAAAACTAGGCAAGATAACTCAATTCGCAATGAAGAGAACACTGTTGACTGCTGGATGAGGACAACCAACACTGACCTTGACAGGGGGACTGTTGATCCTTGGAGGGGGGGGGGGGTGGAGGGGGGTGTAGTCAAGCTTTCTAGCTTAGCTCTTTCTCCAGACTTTTTCCAATTCGGTTTTCCAGGACAATGTTATTATTGAGGATGTATTGCAGGCTCACTGCACGTGCAATATGTTCAGCCTTAACCACCCCTGATGATGTGTGCGCCCTGTTCTCATCATATAGTTTGTCTTTTATTATTAACCCTTTCACCGCCAATGTCGCATGTTTGCACCACAATGATTCAACAACCATGTTATAAAAACTCTTGAAATCAGGGTCTGTTATTCAATGATATTGTGTTCCTAAAATTGGGCAGTA
>CM065697.1:50487806-50492806 GCA_017654935.2 Phymorhynchus buccinoides
ACAATGACGTCAGCCAACGGTTCGTGACTAGATGACCAAGCATCTATATCATCTGTTGAAAAGGAACAATGACGTCAGCCAACGGTTCGTGACTAGATGACCAAGCATCTATATCATCTGTTGAAAAGGAACAATGACGTCAACCAACGGTTCGTGACTAGATGACCAAGCATCTATATCATCTGTTGAAAAGGAACAATGACGTCAACCAACGGTTCGTGACTAGATGACCAAGCATCTATATCATCTGTTGAAAAGGAACAATGACGTCAGCCAACGGTTCGTGACTAGATGACCAAGCATCTATATCATCTGTTGAAAAGGAACAATGACGTCAGCCAACGGTTCGTGACTAGATGACCAAACATCTATAGTCCTACAGCGCTATCCTCCCAACTTTGACCCTTTACTGGTTTTTTATCATTGGGGCCAACACTAAAGTGATATAAACTGTGAGATGAATTACATTTTTCCATGATGATGAAAATCGCTATACAGCTCAGGGTTCCTGAAATCGTACAAACTGTGCGTATTTACGAACTCGGGGCCCGAAATCACTCCCAAGAATCTCAAACCATGCGTGAGATTTACCCTTTAATATCTCAAGCTGTGGGTGAGATGATGCAGTGAAATGATGATTCGTTTGTTAACACGGTCTTTATTGTTAAGTAGGCAAAACGACGTTGCTCCTATTTCAGTGGTCTGCTGGGCCTACCCAGGCTACTGACACAAGCTGCAGTTGCTCGCCTTGGTCTAACATTCTACAAGATCGCACAGAGAACCCCAACTGTTCAACGCACATTGCTCATTGAGGCCCTGTTCTTGGCATGCAGGAAAGTCATTTCATGCACACGATATTAATTCCACCGACACAGCTCTTAAACCTTTCTTTGTGTCTTCTAAGTGATCGCGGTAGTACAATGCCGGATAGAGTTTCTCAGCATACAGTTTTTGTCTCGACTCTTTACAATTTGAAATTGGGGGACCGCCCTTTAAGATGTAAACTGGGGATGGGCGTACGCATTAAAGACACGTGTCACATTCCCTCCTATGCTAGGAAGATTTCTTAAGATTTCTTACCAGCGGAGAGGGAAAACACGTGAAAACTGTAATTTTGACACGTGACGTTCTGGGTCTTTATGAGAGGAAAATATCAGGAACCCTGTCAGCTAAGTGGTTTGCGAATGACTAGGAGTAGGAGGCATGTCATGCGGGGTTCATTGCAGCAGAGTTGGGGATTTGGGTCTGTGTGACCTTCTCCAACGCTAGCTGTCATCACGCTCTCCTGGCCCACAGAGTGGGGGTGCTTCATGGGCAAGGCATTCCAGCATAGCGGTTGCCTCATCTGCGCTCTAAATGTTAGGGTCTAGCACGAGTGAACGGCACACACACCGCGCGCACGCGCGCACGCACGCGCGCACGCACGCACACGCACGCACGCACACACACACACACACACACACACACACACACACACACACACACACACACACACACACACACACACACACACACACACCAATCAAGTAAATACTGTATAATGTTTTATAGCGAAAAGGTTGCTAGCAAAAAGATAGTTGACCGAATCTACACGGCATAAACACTACATAGCAAACACGGAATAATTTAATTAACAATTACTTCTGCGTTAAATATCACTATCGACCAATACTGGTGGGGATAGGATGGGGGGAAGCGGGGCATCTATATATTACGATAAATGCTTAGGACCAATATTATGATTATATATTATGCAGAACATAAAAAGCAAACTCAATAAATGTAAAACTTACAGAGACTAATGTCATAATGAATCGGTAAAAATCACAAATCAAAACTACACGACAAAGTGACTAGCTATAATGAGACTGACATGTGACGAACTATCTATCATTCTAAAGCAAAACAGTCGTTTTTGTTCTTGTTTTTTGTACAACAATAAACGATGAGTTTTCGATCGAATTACATCACAATTACATCTTCTGTTACAAACAACCAAACAATCAGTATTAAACGGAGTAGTTTCCTATCAAAGTGGAATTGTGCAAGAGAGAGAGAGAGAGAGAGAGAGAGAGAGAGAGAGAGAGAGAGAGAGAGAGAGAGAGAGAGAGAGAGAGAGAGAGAGAGAGAGAGAGAGAGAGAGAGAGAGAGAGAGAGAGAGAGAGAGAGAGAGAGAGAGAGAGAGAGAGAGAGAGAGAGAGAGAGAGAGATCCATTTATCTTTATAGTTCTTTGTAAAGGGCAATAACCATTTAATAATTTGCTGATTGCTTCCATTGGGTTGTTTCCCTTCCCTCACATGAGATAATTATTCTTTCTCTTTCATCTCCGAGTTTACAACTGATTATGGTGGGTTTTTTAATGTATGCAAAAGTAGCTTTTTGAGCAGTATTGTATAGTGGGGGTGGGGTGGGTCTACTTTTTTAATTTCTGTTTTCTATGCACATCTTTAATTTCAAATTTTCTTGACGTTAACTGCGTTGATAGCAGTGCAAATACATCATGAAGAGTTCAATAATAGCAGCGCTGTTTGGCATAATTTATGAACGTTTTTGGGTTTTTTCTATTTGGTACTTTATATAGTCACAGAGGCGTCTCTGTGAAATTCGGGTTGCTCCCACCTGGTGAGCGCGTCGCAGCCAGGGGCGCGCCACCCATTCTTTTTATTTTATTTTCATGCGAGTTTTGTGTGACTGATGAAGAAGGAAAGGGTGGGTGGGTAAATGTTCACCAAATGACAACTTGTTTTATTACCACTGGGTTTAACGTGTGCTAAGTGCATGGGCACACGGGACCTCCCTCGGTTTGTCGTCTCATCCGAAAGACTATGTAAAAAAGGTACACGTCAACACTTAATGTGCACTGTACTACAATCGATAGAATGTACGTAAGCTAGCAGGATGACTTAGACACAGCATCGATTCGGAATGACCAACAAATGGTTCTGTACTCAAAATGTTCCATGACGTAAACCTCAATATAATGAGCGCTTCTTGTCGACCAAATGGAGATCACTCTACTGGAGTATATTACTTGCCTGTGCCAAATAAGAGGCAACGTTATTTTGTTTACAGACCCAGTGACGCACCACGATTAAGTCCCTTGGTTTTATCTGGGTAGCTGTGACCCACATCCAAATTTCCCCAACTTGAAATTGAGGCTGCTCTTTAAACTGATGTTTTGGTTTGAATTTGGGGCCATTTATATGGGAATCAGACTTGGTCAAAACAAGATTTATTTCCAGATATAAGAGGGAAAACACGTGAAACCCGTGATTTTGATACGTGATCTGGTGGGTCTTTGAAGAGAAACATGTAGAACTCATGAAGAAACATAGGCTTATTCTTTCAAAAACAAATTAACAGAAAAGATTGAATTGTATGAAACGAAGTAATAGCTGGTCGAAGTCTGTTTCAAGGGGGGGGGGGGGGGGGGGGGGGGGTCAGTCAAAGTCAAAGTCAACATTTTATTTAACAATGGACATTGAGTAAGCAAACATATATGCTTTTTGAAAGGGTGTGTGTGTGTGTGGATATCATGACTGAACTTGAACATGAATTCAAAATGGAGAAATTATGTTATCTAAACGGCTTGCGCATAGTAAAGTAGGAAACAACATAAACAGCAACACTCACAAAGAGAGAGAGAGAGAGAGAGAGAGAGAGAGAGAGAGAGAGAGAGAGAGAGAGAGAGAGAGAGAGAGAGAGAGAGAGAGAGAGAGAGAGAGAGAGAGAGAGAGACAGACAGAGAGAGAGAGAGAGAGAGAGAGAGAGAGAGAGAGAGAGAGAGAGAGAGAGAGAGAGAGAGAGAGAGAGAGAGAGAGAGAGAGAGAGAGAGAGAGAGAGAGAGAGAGAGAGAGAGAGAGAGAGAGAGAGAGAGAGAGAGAGAGAGAGAGGAGAGAGAGAGAGAGAGAGAGAGAGAGAGAGAGAGAGAGAGAGAGAGAGAGAGAGAGAGAGAGAGAGAGAGAGAGAGAGAGAGAGGAGAGAGATGAGAGAGAGAGAGAGAGAGAGAGAGAGAGAGAGGAGAGAGAGAGAGACAGAGAGACAGAGAGAGGGAGGAATACGGACACTCAGACAGACAAAGTGAGAGCGGGGGAATGTGGTGGGGGAGGGGGGAATGAAATAAATAAATAGAAGAAACAAAGAGAAGAAAGGACACAGAACGCAAACAGCTGAAATCACCGACGAACAGACAAAAAAACACATTCCCTTTTCTTTATAAACAAACAGATAATACGGACAAACGAACAGCAACCCACCAAACAAACGCACAGACAGACCGATCTAACGGACAGACAAAAACAAACTATCCGACATGAAAAGAGGAGGACAGATAACTGCCAGGAAAGACAGACAGGAAACAAACAAAAAAAGGGACAGACCAGCCAAAAGACGGATGAACAAATAACGTACAGAGAGACGAACAGCAGGTCCACACGTTTCACACGTGCAGAAAAGAGGACAGGTCGCTAGCAGGGACACTGCAGGCCCCCTGCGACCCCGGAAACAGCTCCACCCTGTAACCCCCCTCCCCCCCTCCCTCCCTCCCTTCTCCTCCCCCCCTCCACCCCCTCTCCCTCCTCTTCAGATCACCCAGAAGCTCCTCCAGCTCCGCCACGGGGGACACGACCACTTGACCCTGACCCTGACTTTGACCTTGACCCCACGAGCTTGACCCTGAAGAAGCGGGACCTTCGTTGCTGGCGTAGATGGCGAAGGAAGCGTAGTTTATATCGTTGTTTTCCTTTTCTGAGCGATGGTGATGCTGGTGGTGATGATGGTGGTGGTGGTGAGTAGAGGTAGTGTCGTTTCGAGGGGACACACAGCAGGCGGCCATCCAAAACATGGCGGGGACGTTGATGTCATTCCCGATACTTTCCATGGGATTGCGGGACGGCACCACGCCGGAAATGACGTAGATGGCTGGCAGATTCTCCGCTTTCGCTTCCGCCTCCTTCTTCCGTTTCCTGCCTTCGACTTCCTGTTCCGTTTTCCTGCGCAT
>CM065697.1:50495306-50502806 GCA_017654935.2 Phymorhynchus buccinoides
GGAAGAAAACGAAGATTACTATCATTTTGGGTGTCAGGAGCTAAAATACAATTGGTGTTTAACAGTGTCTTTCATCTTTTAGTTTGCGATTTTTGTTGTTCATTTACAAAGACAGTATGTCGTATGCGCGGAAAAGAATAGTCACACGAATTATGAGAAATGTTTCATAGCGTACGGTCCACCCCCACCCCACACACACACACACACACACACACACACACACACACACACACACACACACACACACACACACACACACACACACACACACACACACACACACACACACACACACACACACACACACACACAAATGAAGTATGAAGCACAGGGATAGCGAACTTTAGGCTTCCTATAAGTGAAAACGTCTCCAGTTAAAGTATGTGTGTGTGTGTATAGGTGCATGCGTACGTGCATACGCGCGCGCGCGCGCGCGCGCGCGTGTGTGTGTGTGTGTGTGTGTGCAAACTTAAATATAACATACAATATTATTACTTTCGATTATGCACTCTTAAAAAACTTTTTGATTTCTTCTTAATCTATCAGCTTTCATGATGTTCGCCTTCTCTCTCATTAAATTGTTTCAGGCAACATATTGGCGAACCCCACTGTCTTCTACGCAAGTGAGTGCATTTTGTTCTCAATGTACATGTTCTTTGACCCCATGTTGAAAATAAACTACTGTGAATGAAAAAATATAAATACCCGAAAGTGCTGATAAGACCCAGAGACGCACCGACCACGCCTAACCTATCAACACAAGAGCAGTATTTACCCCTTGGTCCCTTGGCTGGTCAGTCCTCTGGGCAGGCGGTCTCTGTAGACAAACTGTCTCCAGCACGGGTCGTCCACATCTCCTTGCTGAGATCCTGGGGGACTGCGTCTGCCTTTGCACCGGATGGACACCTGTTCCAGACAGAACACATGTCATGTGTGTATGCATAGGAGTGCAGTGATGCGCCAAGAATAGAAAAGTAATAAAGCAAACTGTCCTGAATCAATAACACTGACGGGACAAGTGTCCTGACTCCCACAGAAATAATTAACCCACCTTTAAAGTCCACCAGAGTTAAATGTCAATAGGACATTTGTCCTAACTTCTGCAGAAGTTATTAAGACACCTTAAAGTCCGCCAGAGTTAAATGTCAATAGGACAAGTGTCCTGACTTCTGCAGAAATAATTAACACACCTTACAGTCCGCCAGAGTTAAATGTTAATAGGACATTTGTCCTAACTTCTGCAGAAGTTAATAAGACACCAATAAGTCCGCCAGAGTTAAATGTCAATAGGACAAGTGTCCTGACTTCTGCAGAAATAATTAACACACCTTACAGTCCGCCAGAGTTAAATGTTAATAGGACATTTGTCCTAACTTCTGCAGAAGTTATTAAGACACCAAAAAGTCCGCCAGAGTTAAATGGCAACATGACAAGTGTAAAAAAGACACCAACCAACAACAGGACATTTGTCCTAACTTCTGCAGAAGTTATTAAGACACCTAAAAGTCCGCCAGAGTTAAATGTCAACAGGACAAGTGTTCCTGGCTTCTGCAGAAATAATTAAGACACCTTAAAGTCCATCAGAGTTAAATGTCAATAGGACATTTGTCCTAACTTCTGCAGAAGTTATTAAGACACCTTAAAGTAGGAGTTAAATGTCAATAGGACATTTGTCCTAACTTCTGAGAAGTTATTGCCTAAAGACATGTCCGCCAGATTAGGGACATTTGTCCTAACTTCTGCAGAAGTTATTAAGACACCAATAAGAGTTAAATGTCAATAGGACAGCAGAAATCCATTTGTCCAAAGTTAAATGTTAAAATAGGACATTTGTCCTAACTTCTGCAGAAGTTATTAAGACACCTAAAAGTCCACCAGAGTTAAATGTCAATAGGACATTTGTCCTAACTTCTGCAGAAGTTATTAAGACACCTTAAAGTCCGCCAGAGTTAAATGTCAATAGGACATTTGTCCTAACTTCTGCAGAAGTTATTAAGACACCAACCTAAAGACACCAGAGTTAAATGTCAATAGGACATTTGTCCTAACTTCTGCAGAAGTTATTAAGACACCTTAAAGTCAGAGTTAAATGTCAATAGGACATTTGTCCTAACTTCTGCAGAAGTTATTAAGCACCTTAAAGTCCGCCAGAGTTAAATGTCAATAGGACATTTGTCCTAACTTCTGCAGAAGTTATTAAGACACCAATAAGTCCGCCAGAGTTAAATGTCAATAGGACAAGTGTCCTGACTTCTGCAGAAATAATTAACACACCTTAAAGTCCGCCAGAGTTAAATGTCAATAGGACATTTGTCCTAACTTCTGCAGAAGTTATTAAGACACCTTAAAGTCCGCCAGAGTTAAATGTCAATAGGACATTTGTCCTAACTTCTGCAGAAGTTATTAAGTCAGTCCGCCAGAGTTAAATGTCAATAGGACATTTGTCCTAACTTCTGCAGAAGTTATTAAGACACCTTAAAGTCCGCCAGAGTTAAATGTCAATAGGACATTTGTCCTAACTTCTGCAGAAATTATTAAGTTTAAATGTTAATAGGACATTTGTCCTAACTTCTGCAACCAAAAAGTCCGCCAGAGTTAAATGGCAACATGACATTTGTCCTAACTTCTGCAGAAGTTATTAAGACACCAAAAAGTCCGCCAGAGTTAAATGGCAACATGACATTTGTCCTAACTTCTGCAGAAGTTATTAAGACACCAAAAAGTCCGCCAGAGTTAAATGGCAACATGACAAGTGTAAAAAAGCCAACAACAACAATTTTTTTTAATTAAGACACCTAAAAGTCCGCCAGTTAAATGTGAACAGGACAAGTGTTCTGGCTTCTGCAGAAATAATGAAGACACCTTACCATCAAAGTTAAATGTCAATATTATAGGTGTCCTGACAGGGAGAAGAGGGGATGGGGGGGCACAGTAGGACGATATCAGCTTGACCAGGACTATGTCCTATGACCTGTGCCTAAAGACATCCCTGTGAGTTGTAACAAACAAAGGTGACGATGCATGGGAACAACAGACAAAAGTCACTCAGAATGTTTTGGGGCAAAATCCAAAAATAGTCAACAACCCCCAAAATACCAATTTTCTAGCTAGGGCAGATTTATGTCTATTTCTATGTAGTCTACCATTATCCACAACACGAAAGACAATCTTGAATGATTTCTTTGTTTGATTGTCTTTTTTTAAATCAAGTCAATGCAAACAAAGAGACAAAATTGTGCCTTTTATACCCAATTTCTGCAAATGGTCATTCTCAAATGTCAGACTTCAAATGGCTATACAAACATAACTAGCCTAGACAAGATAACTCAATTCTGCTTTCTGTGTATCGACTAGGAATCGTTGCTCCTGGCAAATTAAAATAACAATTCATGCGAAAATTCCATTATGTCTGTTTTTCCCATGCACTGTCACATTACGGTCCAGTCCTCAAACGACCGAGGTTTTTAAGAGATATTTTACCGTTAAAAAAACATGAGAAAAAAGTATACAAGAGTCAACTAAAAACCGCTTACAGTATCAACCTCCGCCTAGGAAGACAGGGCTCCCAATCGTCCCGCAAAACAAGGGGTCCCAGGCACTCCTTCACTTACAGTATAGAGGGTCCTAGAGGCGGGATAGAGGGTCCCAGTGGTGTTGCAAATGCTCAAATGAATGTTTCTTGTGCATCCCTAGGACCTCCTGCACATTCTTTTAGAGGGTCCCTTAGAATGTTAGTACTTCATAGACCCCCGAATGGGGATCCCTGGGAGCCCTGGAAGACTCGAGTCGCATCTAGTGTGAATTTACTGTGAACATGCCTGTTGTTATTTTCTATTCTTTTTATGCATTTTATACTTTCTGTTTGTTTTCCTTTCCTTGTTATTTGGCTTTTCTTTTTCCCCTCGAGGGCATGGTGTAAAGAAGCTTGAGCTTATCCGTTTACTCTCATTAAACATTCGTATTCGTATTCGTATTCTATTTCACACTTCGTGTTTTTATAATTCAAAAGGACAAACATGTATGCACACAAAGTGTCCAAACGGGAGTAATTGCCCCAATAACCTAACTAATATTTTTGAATTTATTTTCACCAACGCATAGATCGAAAGTAAAGCCTTTCTGCAGAAGAGTTCTGGCATACTCACGTGACACAGGTCGTCGAAGTATCGCCGGCAGTGCGGGAAAGGCGAGGTGAGGACCACGTACCGATCCAGGGTGTCGGAGCACCACTGCTTGACCTTGGCCTCCGTCACCAGGCGGGAGAGGGACCACTGGGCCGCCACGAACTTGCCCCTCTTCGCATCGTACAGACTGTAGAGGCAGGGGTTAGATTCTGGAGTATTGTTGATGATGTTGTTGTTGTTGTTGTAAGTGTCTTCGTTGGCTTTGGTAGTTGAGTCTTTTTGGGTGGTTGGGGAGAGAGTTGAGTGGGGTTTGTCTGCGAATAAAGAAAGGTTTGATTTATGACATTGGTTAGTCAGTGGTAAGCCTTGCGAATGACACAGAAATAATCACATGCATGGAGGTATTATGGCATTGAAGACACATTGGTTAGTCAGAGGTAAGCCTTGCGAATGACACAGACATAATCACATGCATGGAGGTATTCTGGCATTGAAGACACATTGGTTAGTCAGAGGTAAGCCTTGCGAATGACACAGACATAATCACATGCCTGGAGGTATTCTGGCATTGAAGACACATTGGTTAGTCAGAGGTAAGCCTTGCGAATGACACAGACATAATCACATGCATGGAGGTATTATGGCATTGAAGACACATTGGTTAGTCAGAGGTAAGCCTTGCGAATGACACAGACATAATCACATGCATGGAGGTATTATGGCATTGAAGACACATTGGTTAGTTAGAGGTAAGCCTTGCGAATGACACAGACATAATCACATGCATGGAGGTATTCTGGCATTGAAGACACATTGGTTAGTCAGAGGTTAGCCTTGTGAACGACCCAGAAATAATCACATGCCTGGAGATATTCTGGCATTGAAGACAGGCGCAAACACATGCACAACACATACATAATAATAATAATAATAATAATTAATAATGCTTACAAAGAGTCGCATACGTACGCACGCACAAAAGCGCTCGCGCATAAACACGAAAGCAAACCTGTGCGTGCACGCACACATAATTATACACATACAAGCATGTACGTACAGAGACAGAGAGACTATGAAAGCACGCACACTCTCTCTCTCTCTCTTTCTCTCTCTCTCTCTCTCTCTCTCTCTCTCTCTCTCTCTCTCCCTCTCTCTCCCTCTCTCTCTCTTCTCTCTCTTCTCTCTCTCTCTCTCTCTCTCTCCTCTCTCTCCTCTCTCTCTCTCTCTCCCTCTCTCTCTCTCTCTCTCTCTCTCTCTCTCTCTCTCTCTCTCTCTCTCTCTCTCTCTCTTCTCTGCTCTAAACTGAATACCATTGTTCAGTGGGCATCTTGTGCATGTAGACAATATTCGGTCATTCACCAGTCAGATACCACAGAAAACGTACTCAGTTCAATCTAACATTTTGATCATGTATGACCATCCGTCATTTCCGACTATGGTGAAGGTCCCCAAAGGCCAACTAATCCCTTTGGTTGTAGCACAAACAGCCAGTGCAAGTGTCGCCTCCTTTCAGAGCATACCCACCCACAAAATACTGAGCAGTAAGTTGCACCACGAGTTTTACCTTTCTGTTAGAAAATCATGAATTGAACAGCTCTCTCTTCGCCTTGGCTTAAGGCTGTGTCAGACCAGTGGACGTAGGCTAGAACACCAAGGCTACATCCAAATGGTGTTGTGCTATGCATAGCTATGCAGAGCTTCAAATTATCAGCGGGCTCGGGTCATTGACCCATATTGTCGGTGACTTGACCCCTCATGTTGTGCAGTCAGGGGCCATTTGACCCACAAAGTCTGTAATAAAATGACGTTTAACACCACAGTGACACATTACTGGCCCATTGTGTGGAAACTGACCCATGATTGTCTGCCATTAGGAGTCATATGGCCATGAAGGCTACACACAATCTGAAGCTCTGGTTATTCGGGAGTTGTCTTTAGCCATGACAAGCTCCTAGCATAGCATCACCAGTCTCACAAATCCCCCGAAGACGGAGTGTGGCTGCCCTCGTGGTGTTATATCAAAAACGGTCACATTATGTTTTCATCCGTAGCTGATGCACTTGTACCATAGTGTTCAAGTGCTTCGGCTGTTGGGATGATCCCTGGAGTCTTTTTGCCAGGGAAAGTCAACAACAACAACAACAACAACAACAACAACAACAACAACAACAACAACAACAACACAACAACAACAACAACTGTCTCTCTTCAATGTTGACCCCCAGGTTGAGACAACATAATGATAAAGAACTGTAAGACTAGCCATATGATAGAAGTGAAAGACCAAGTCTCCACGGGTGAAAATAAATGAAGAATACAATAACACCAACAAACAACACCTTACCCCCATTACTCTTCCGTTCTTCGGGGCAAAGCCTCTCATTCTCTCCCTCAAGCTGTTCTGCTTCCTTCACCACAGCTTTGGTGACGTCACAGGTTTTGTTGTCCACGTCACAGTGACGCACTTCCGCTTCGGTGCCATTGCAGGAAGTGACGTCACGGGCAGTCGTGCTTCCTGGCTTGCACATGCGCAGTCTGACTTCTGTGGATTGATTGGTTCTGACCCACGGGGACCATTGGTGGCGCTCTGTGTGCCAAGAAGGAAGGAATGGAACAATGATTGGTTCTGACCATTGGTGGTGCTCTGTGTGCCAAGAAGGAAGGAATGGAACAATGATTGGTTCTGACCATTGGTGGTGTTATGTGTGCCAAGAAGGAAGGAATGGAACAATGATTGGTTCTGACCCACGGGGACCATTGGTGGTGTTCTGTGTGCCAAGAAGGAAGGAATGGAACAATGATTGGTTCTGACCATTGGTGGTGTTCTGTGTGCCAAGAAGGAAGGAATGGAACAATGATTGGTTCTGACCATTGGTGGTGTTCTGTGTGCCAAGAAGGAAGGAATGGAACAATGATTGGTTCTGACCCACGGGGACCATTGGTGGTGTTCTGTGTGCCAAGAAGGAAGGAAGGAATGGAACAATTATTGGTTCTGACCCACGGGGACCATTGGTGGTGTTATGTGTGCCAAGAAGGAAGGAATGGAACAATGATTGGTTCTGACCCACGGGGACCATTGGTGGTGTTCTGTGTGCCAAGAAGGAAGGAAGGAAACAATGGAACAATTGATTGGTTCTGACCCAATGAATGAAACAATGATTGGTTCTGACCATTGGTGGTGTTATGTGTGCCAAGAAGGAAGGAATGAAACAATGATTGGTTCTGACCATTGGTGGTGTTATGTGTGCCAAGAAGGAAGGAATGGAACAATGATTGGTTCTGACCATTGGTGGGGACCCAAGAAGGTGGTGTTTGGTTCTGTGTGCCAAGTGTGCCAGGAAGGAATGAAACAATGATTGGTTCTGACCCACGACCA
>CM065697.1:50522806-50525306 GCA_017654935.2 Phymorhynchus buccinoides
TTAAGCGAGAAACCTGTGAATTCAAAGGCCAATCATCAACACTACTTCATCATTGTGTTATTCGTTTTTCATTTAAAATAAGTTTAATTGAGTTTAATTCTAAAGAAAGACGCTATATAAATGCTATGTATTAATTACTATTATTATTATTATTATTATTATTATTATTATTTGTACAAGAGTATTCAAATTCCAAAAGATATTTTGTTTCAGACTGATATGCATACACTTCCCAGGAACTCTCTTTGAGGATCGCTTTCCTTGTGCATGTCATTGTTTGTTTGTTGTTTGTGTGTGTGGTTTCTTTTCAATAGAAATCTCGAAATTGAATATTTTTCGTTGTTTCGGCAATTTGAATTGAGAAGCGTTGGGTAATGTTGCCAATTAGATGACAAAATTGAATCATGGCTGATCAGAGAAAAAGAGTCACTCGCCTTTATCACCTTACTAGGCATACTTCGCGCTTACTGAGCTTTTGATTCTCTGTTTATGTGTATTAAATGTCCTGTGTGTTTATTTTGGTGATGGTATTTAGTATATTCTAGTCACAGAGATTTATCTCTGTGGAATTCGGGCTGCTCTCCCCCGGAGAGCGCGTCGCCGCAAGTGCAGCGCCTACCCTGTTGTTGTTGGGCTTCTTTGGGGGGCATAGGGTGAGGGGGGGGGGGGCACACTTGGAAAACCTAGCAATCAATTTGACCATACCAGGCAGCAGGATTTCCCACTTACCGACTTTCAACTACCGTGGGATTTTTACGTGCGTAAAGCGCACGGGTCAGACTAGCTTTAAATCCTCATCCGAAGAACTCAACATTCAGTTCGATTTTCCTGTCAAACTAGAAAGAAAGGGCGAGGCCAGGATTCGAACCCGTGTCACTCACGCTGCAGTCACGCATTACATTTGGCAGATGAACCGGTCTTAACCACCCTGTCACCTTTCTCCCTGGTTATGCTTGTAAAATTGCAACAAAAAAAGGTAAATAATTTTTGTACAAAAACTGCTTCTCTCCCTTTTGTCCCAATTGGTGCTGAGTGCAAAATGACAAACTGAAAGAAGGGACAGGCGGCCCAGGACATGTCTGCCGCTCGGCGACACCTTAGTTCGCACTGTTTAGGGCCTGCTATCTGCTACACTGCGTACGTTTCTGCGTCCATGCGATGCGATTGTGACGATGCGAGTCATGATTCACGTGAAATTAATGTATTGGGTCTACTTGAGTATATAGAGTCAAAGTAGTAGAGTTATGTTTAGAATGAAGTATTTGACGCGAATTGTGACTCGCATCGTCACAATCGCATCGCCACAGAATCGTATGTAGCGTAGCAAGCCCTTTTGCTTTAAACTTTTTCCAATTGTTTCACAATCTCCATAATTAATCCGTTAAAATTGCGGGCTTGGGTTTCGGATGGAAAATGACCCTGAGTAGGAAGACAGAACACTGTGGGATTAATCGGATCTAAACACTTGAGAAATACTGGCAATGTCTCATTTTCTTTTGTTTTGAAAATGGTTTCTAATTTCAAGTGCTGTTTATTTAATGAACAAGCAAAGGAAAGAACAAAAGAACAGGTTATAATGAAATGTCATGGGGAATTAGTTGTGCTAATATTAGGAATAAAGCATATCACTGAGAAATAGTAGTAGTAATGCAATATGAAGCATTACAATGTTGGAAGCAAAAGTGATTAATTTAGAACATGCTCGTTTCTTAAAACTTTAATCATTTACTATCTGTGTGTGTGTGTGTGTGTGTGTGTGTGTGTGTGTGTGTGTGTGTGTGTGTGTGTGTGTGTGTGTGTGTGTGTGTGTGTGTGTGTGTGTGTGTGTGTGTGTGTGTGTGTGTGTGTGTGAAGTCAAGTCAAATTGATCTTTATTGAGGGTTAAAGGATAAGCTTACAAGGCTTTTTTTTCATCCTGCCCTCCAACAAAAATACAAACATCATGAAAAATGCATAATAAGTACAGGAAGTGTGTGTGTGTGTGTGTGTGTGTGTGTGTGTGTGTGTGTGTGTGTGTGTGTGTGTGTGTGTGTGTGTGTGTGTGTGTGTGTGTGTGTGTGTGTGTGTGTGTGTGTTGTGCGTGTGTGTGTGTGTGTGTGCGTGTGTGCGTGCGTGCGTGCGTGCGTGCGTGTGTATGTGTGCATAAGTATGTATGTACTTACCTATTGACGTGTAGCGTGTGTGGGTATATCTGAACGTCTCTTTAACAAAACATGTCCTCCACCAATTTCCAAAGAAAACCTGTCATGATGTCTACGTCTGAGATATCCCTTAGCAAAGGTTTGCCTTGCTTGGGTTTTAATAATGTGTTTATGAAGATGATTTCTAGAACGCATCATCTTTTTGCCGCAGTTGAAATAGGTTACATATAGGTGAATGTACATAAGAAAACCCTACATAAGTCGAATAACATGTGTGTGTTTTTAGCACAAACCAAAAAATAGTCAACAACTCGCAAAAAGTCAAATTTCTCTTTAGGGCGATGTCATCACCATTTGTG
>CM065697.1:50537806-50542806 GCA_017654935.2 Phymorhynchus buccinoides
ACGTTGAAAATATAACACAACAACATTAATCATAAAGACATCAAGTAAATCGCTTTGACTGCAGTAATTCCGCCTCGACCTAACAAAGACTGAGGACTAACTTTAATTATTGTAAAGCGAAAAGAGCTTTGTCTAAAATCTTACCAGAAGCCTTATGTGAGGTCATTATCTCATCATCAAAGTATCACATGACAGTGAAAATTGAATCAAGTTTGCACCTTCACACTTTCTTGCATTTGTTTTCATAAAATCTGATTTTTAAGTCATTTCTAACAATTTAGATTTATTTTGTAATTTGTAAGCATTCAGGCTGGCTTAAGAGTATAAGGAGTATTCTTGGACAATTTCAAAATGATCAGAGGGGAAATGTGCATAAGTTTTACAAAAATGTACTGACCTCTTTCTCTTCACAAGGAGAAAATTTCGCTTAACCAAATTTTATGATTTCAAGTAATAAATTATTGCTATTGTTATTATTGCTAATAAAAAAAATAAAGAAAGTATGATTTTGATAAACATAAATGTGCGACCAGTCCTTATCAACAATACTTATTTTTGTATGATCACGTTTCATATTGCACAAATAAATCAAAACCTGGGGAAAATAAACAGAAGTATCACGGATCACTTGTCAGGTTTTAAATTTATTCAGGATCTTATTGTAAAACCATGAACACAAGACGTATCCAATATATTTGACAAGGAACATAGGGTGTTTTGGGCCTTAGATTGCAGGAATTATAGACACAACAAAAAACACAAAGCAAGGGTAGTTTTTTTCTATTTGTTTTAAAGAATGAAACAAAATTTCAGTTAGCAAAATAAGCAAACAGAAATAATGTAGATCAGGTATCTCTCTATATATACTGACCTAGTTTTCTGCCAATAATCGCTCTTCAGACACGTCGAGACCCAGACATCAAATTTATGGTTTCCTTTTCCTTTAAAAAAACCCATGTCACAGAGAATGAGTCATTGACCTTTCCCAAAATACACCCAGTCATAAAAGAAGAGGGGATAGACAAGCAACAAGTGACTACACAGCCTGAGTTTCATCCACCCTCTCCTATTCACTCGTTTTAGTTCCAGCACTGTTAGAAATCCATCGTATGATGAAACGTCTGCTCATCAAACCATTGTCGTAAAAACAACGAAAGACGGCAATCGTTAGGATTTAAAGTTCAACAGCACTTCTTTCTTCTTCTTTTCTCTTAATATAAAGGCAGACACATAAACTGAACAGCCTCACGTTGTCTGGAATAAGGCTTACTAGATGAGAAAGCAAGCTGGAGGCAGAATCTAGGACACGATGTCGCGAGCGTTATACTAAGTCTGGAATTGGTCGCACACGCGGTACGGCACTAGGGTTGAAAAGCAGACGATATTAATCGATCATGGTATCTTTTTTCTCCTTCACGACAAACGAATCTGCTTTCACCAGTCATACATCCCGAAAATATATTCAGAGAGAGATAAAATAGTAATAACAAGAATGATAGCAAACTGGACAGATGCAACAATGACTATTATACTATGCGGGAGTTCTATCCAAGTTGGCCGGAAGTACGCCAGACGACAGATCGGATCAGTATTTTCAGCAAGAGAAATTGGCACGAGACACTGCTGGAGCTTAGCGCGTGCTATGCAAATCGATAAAAGATGGCAGCGACGGTATGAGAGAGAAAGGGGAAATTCGCGTTTTGCCTAATCACGTTTCACATAATGACGTTCTATCGATATCCAGCATGTTTTCATTCCCAGGAAAAAAAACCCACTACATTACTGATCATGGTGTGGAAGCAAAAACAATATTCTAGGTAAAATAGGAAAGAAAGCGATTGACAACATTTTGTGACACAAAGGAGTGTGTAGCATGGTGGGTTTGTATCATGCCTATCATGGTGGTTTGGTTTGTTCGTTTTTTATGGAAACACACAAGTGACAAGTGACTTTTCCACACACACAAAAAGAAGAAGAAACGTCTGAAAGTTGCGTCAGTGTGGTAACTATAAGTGACTATATAGATGGATACTAAGTACTGAATGCCAGTGTGTCAGTGTCCATGGTGAATCTCAGATAGCAGAGATAGCCGCTGCTGTGCCGGAGGCCGAGGATACAATGTGCTCGCAGTGGAGCTGCCTTGCCCAGGGCGCATTCCTGTGAGGACTTGAGGACAATATATTGTTGGCGCTGGAGAGGGGGGCACCAAAGGTTAACCGCTTCACAAGCTGCCACATTGGGCCTGCAACCCGGTGTAACTGAGTCCTAGTTCCAGTCAGCCATTGCCAAATAAACGGGGACATCCCGCTATCGCTAAGTATCGATAACACTACCAAGATAAATCAGCACGGCAATCGCTACGTATCGATAACACTACTGGGCTAGATCACTACGGCAACTAAGGATTAATGTTAGGGTTAAAATAGGGTTAAAACCCTTTCATCGCCACTGTCGCTAGCTCTTGGCACCACAATGATTCAACACCCATGTCACTGAAAGGCATCAAATGAGGGTCTGCTGACCAATTACCTTATGTTCTTAATTTTGGGAGGTAAAGATAGGCCCTATTTTATACATGTCAAAGAGGAATCCCCAATATTGCAGACGAAATCTTTTCTCTATCCTGGTAAGTTTAATGGTACATTTTGGCTGAGGAATGGCTAGCGTTGAAAGGGTTAAAATTAAACTTAGGTAAGGAATAGGGTTAGGTTAGGAAAAGGGTTCGGGTTAAGGTTAGGAATAGGGTTAGTGTTAGTCTGTTGGAATTCAAACTGACAGATTGGCACAGTCATCATTAATGTTTCTCTATAGGTCGTAGTGGTAACAACGGGTAGTGCTTTCGGTACGAAGTGAAAGCGCTACGCACCCAAATAAAGTATACGATGATTTTCTATTACTGTATACACTCTCACTCTTAGTTTATGATTAAAGTATTTCACCGTGTTAATTTTTACAAACAATCAAATCACTAAAATAAAAATTCCGAAGTTTATTCAAAAACACGTTTTTCTGCGTATATCTCAAGAAGACTCTTAGTTGCAATCTTCCGGGAGAAAGTTAAAAATGCTTTAATGTCAAATAGTGGCATACATTATATGATGACCGGAGGCCCAGGCTATTGGACATAGACTAGACCTACTAACACTGAAAATGTCCTGTTTGTCCCCCCCCCCCCCCCCCCCCCCCCCCCCCCCCCCCCCCCCCCCCCCCCCCCCCCCCCCCCCCCCCCCCCCCCCCCCCCCCCCCCCCCCCCCCCCCCCCCCCCCCCCCCCCCCCCCCCCCCCCCCCCCCCCCCCCCCTCCCCCCCTGTCAGATGGCCTACAAATGACTTATTGAAATTTAACCAGTCGGCCATTATACTGTTGATTACTGCAAGGGCATTAACATTAAAAAATTTTTTTAAATTGTTTGTCCTATTGGTGTCCATGTTTCGGAGTTTATCCTACGAATGTCTCATCACTGGGAGCGGCAGTAGGCCTACATTATTATTTTTCCGAAATAGATATATCATAAAGAGTAGAGGGGGTTGGGCAGTGTGGCATGCGCTTTCTTGACCTCTTGGAATTCCCCATTTTCTCCATTTGTCATAACAGAGGAGGCAGTTAACATGGGAAGGATCGTGTGTGTGTGTGTGTGTGTGTGTGTGTGTGTGTGTGTGTGTGTGTGTGTGTGTGTGTGCATGTGTGTGTGTATGTGTGTGTGTGTGTGAATGTGTGTGTGTGCATGTCTGTGTGTGTGTGTGTGTGTTGTGTGCGTGGTGTGTGCGTGCGTGCGTGCGTGTGTGTATATGATATGTCTGTGCGCGTGTGTTTGTCAGTGCGTGTGTATGTGTGAGTGTGTGCGTGTGTGTGATTTGTTTGTGTGCGTGTGTGTGTGTGTGTGTGTGGTTTGTGTGTGTGTTTTGTGTGCGTGGTATGTGCGTGCGTGCGTGTGTGTATATATGTATGAGCGCGTGTGTGTGTATGTGTGTGTGTATGTGTGATTATGTTGATGTCTGTGTGTGTGTGCGTGTGTGTGATGTGTGTGTACGTGCGCGCGTGTGTGCATATATGTCTATGCGCGTGTGACTGACTGTACGTGCGTGTCTCTGCATGTATGTGTGTGCGCGTGCGTGTGTTCATATATGTCTGCGCGTTTGCGCGCGAGTGTGTGTGTGTGTTTGTTAGAGGATGTAGGTTGGTAGTGCGTGTTGGGAAGAAGGGGGGGGGGGGGGGGGAGAGGTGTGTGTCTGCTTGTTTGTGAGATAAAGGGAGGCAAGAGCAAATGAGATCTTCTGGCAGACGGACGAGAGATTGCTCTCGTGGCTTATTTACTTTGCCGTGGTCAAATGGAAGGCACAATCTATTTATGTCGCTCGAGAGAGAGAGAGAGAGAGAGAGAGAGAGAGAGAGAGAGAGAGAGAGAGAGAGAGAGAGAGAGAGAGAGAGAGAGAGAGAGAGAGATGAGAGAGAGAGAGAGAGAGAGAGAGAGAGAGAGAGAGAGAGAGAGAGAGAGAGAGAGAGAGAGAGAGAGAGAGAGAGAGAGAGAGAGACCGACAGACACAGAGTGCGACAGACAGAGAGAAAGAGCGACAGACACAGAGAAAGAAAGATAATGAGTTTACCGTGGCTACTAAACTGCCTTCAAAAGAAACACCACGTGGTGTCAATGGCTACAGACGACAGCTCCACCTAAACACCTCATTTATGTGGGTGCATTTTGGATCAAGCTAGGACACACTGACTCACACTGACTGTGCAGCCACAATTATCGATCTGATCAGACCGAGCCCTGGAGAATGGCGAACCAAGGATCCTCATGACTAAGGGCCAGCCACACTGCCTACGATTTGACCCCAATACGATACGATTGTGACGATGTCTGTGAGTCATGATTCACGTGAAATACTTCCGTCTAAAAATAGCTCTGTAAAGATTAGGTTAGGTTAGGTACGTTATAGTCACAGAGGCGTCTTTGTGAAATTCGGGTTGCTCCCACCTGGAGAGGGCGTCGTAGCCAGA
>CM065697.1:50562806-50590306 GCA_017654935.2 Phymorhynchus buccinoides
GTCGACTTAGTTCGCCGTTTCTGCCATGCGAGGGTGCTGCGGTAGAGCGGGTACAAACCTAGTAGCAGCCAATGTAATGTTAGTTTGTCATAATGAGTTTCATGAAAGAAATTCGTGGCGAATAGTCACATGGTTCATGCCCAAGCTATCAAATGTATCGCCCGTTCTACTGCAGCGCCATCGCGCAGTGTAATCAACTTTTATGCACAATCTCTCTTTTATCTACAGTTTAAATAATAAAGTTCACTTTAAACAAGAATTTGTAAAAACAAGAGAGAGAGTAAAAACAGAGAGAGAGAGAAAGAGAGAGAGAGAGAGGAGAGAGAGAGAGAGAGAGAGAGAGAGAGAGAGAGAGAGAGAGAGAGAGAGAGAGAGAGAGAGAAAGAGAGACAAAGAGAGACAATTAGAGAGAGAGAGAGAGAGGGAGAGGGTGAGAGAGAGAGAGAGAGAGAGAGAGAGAGAGAGAGAGAGAGAGAGAGAGAGAGAGAGAGAGAGAGAGAGAGAGAGAGAGAGAGAGAGAGAGAGAGAGTAGAGGGAGTAGTGAGACTGTGACTATGCATTGACGACATATTTACAAAGGTCAGGAAGAGGACACATTTTTTATTGTAACCGAGGAGGAACCACAAATGACTTTACTATAGGAGTTTTTTGTGTTTGTAAATTATAACCCATTTCTACTATGGGTGGGTGGAGGGAGTGGTGAGACTGTGACGCATACACTGTTATACATTGGTGACGTATTTACAAAGGTCACGAAGAGGACAATCTTTTTTTTATTGTAACAGAGGAGCCAGTCCTGTGGGGAACCAAAAGTGACTTTACTATAGCAGTTTTGTTATATTTATTATAACTGAGTTGCTACTATCCGAGGACTATTTAGTAATAAAACAGTAGACCTTTGGCCGTGAACCAGTGCTTTCCTTTACTGTAACCGAAATTGTTTATAACCGAGTTTAGTATAAACGGGGAGCACTGTATGACACTGTATGACACTGTATGACACTGCATAATCACAATGCCACATTTCAGGCAGTGGTTAAATCCTAAACCAGTTCAAGACAGATGAAATGTAAACCTCCACAAAAAACAAGCTTAAACAAAAAAGGCTTTCTTTTATGATCAGAAAACCTAACACTATTATAGTGACAACTGACATACAGGTAAAATATGTATGATCACACACACACACACACACACTTGCAATTCTTATGGCCTTATCTTGGATTGCTGATACTGATATTTCAATTTATAGTATTTTACTTTGTGTTGACTCAAAATCTGTACTTTATAGTTTACAAAATTGGAATGCGAATGTTAGAAGAGATCTAATTTTTGATATAAAATACTTAATACATTCTGTTATGTCCAAATGAATTGATATAGAATTTTGCTGGATTCCATCGCATTGTGGTATCTTTGGGAATGAACTAGCTGATAGATTAGCCAAAGAAGGTGCTAGGAGAAAACTTTCGGACACTTCACTAAAACTAAAAAAACATGAAATAAATTCTATTTTAGAAAATTGTATGTATAAAGAGAAACTTACTTCAAAATCTGAAATATTGTCATGTTCAAGATCTTTGTCTAGCCTGATTTACAAAATTCGATTAAATTCATGGAAGACCAAATTTTCTAAAGATGTAGAATGCGCTTGTGGTCACCCACTATCAGTTCAACACATTCTTTTCGAATGTCCATTTTTAACATCGCTTGTCTGGGATTCAAGTAGCAAATATAGGAACTTTACAAGATGTAGTTTACAGCCATGAAATGCTCAAAATAGCTTCTGTCATATCCAGCTCTGGAATTGCAAAATTACTATAATTGATACGTTAGTTAATATTAATGTTCTTTTCTTTGCCCCAAATTCTTTTTTCTTTTTTTTTCACGGACATACTCTCTCTCTCTCTCTTTCTCTCTCTCTCACACACACACACACACACACACACACACACACTCACACACACACACTAATACACACACACACATACAAACACACACATACACACACACACACACACACTCTTTTCACCTCATTTTAATTCAATATTTGTTTATGTCTGTTTTGTTTTTGTTTAATTAATGTATTTATTTAAGTCTAATATCACCATTGTTGTGAACAGACTTTAAATTAAATCAATCAAATCAAATCTCTCTCTCTCTCTCTCTCTCTCTCTCTCTCTCTCTCTCTCTCTCTCTCACACACACACACACACACACACACCATACTGTGATATTATATTGTGCCAGAGAGAGAGAGAGAGGTCGACTTTTCCAGAACAATATCAGTATTAAACAAAAACTTGCCATTTCTGCTTGCTCCCCAGCCAGACATAGTTAATTGAAGATTAAAGCATAAAACAGAAGTTTAACAAAAATGACTGATCAATTATACTTTAGAACAAAATGTTTCAAAATAATATTGCAAGTCTAGGCTTAGACCCTCGTGTCCGGAATGTTTTGTTATCAAAGGAAGCCAGAGTTGCTCCTCCTGTTTCCAGTCTGCGGCCAAAATATTTGACTCATCGGAATCACTCGGCAATTTCCGTGAAGTGTTGGGTGTTTTTTTACGGAGTCTAGGTGGCACTCCGGTATTATAATTTCTGGAGTGGTTTGGTAAGTTGTAAAGTGAAGAAAGAAAAAGAAAGAAACTAAAAGCAAAAACAGTGTCTTTTTTTTCTCTTTCGAAATGAGCCAGATGGTCAGCCCATTGACCGTGAGAGAGAGAGAGAGAGAGAGAGAGAGAGAGAGAGAGAGAGAGAGAGAGAGAGAGAGAGAGAGAGAGAACGACTGACCGAACAAACATACGAACGTACGAATGAATTATTTTTTTTATTTATAGAGGGTAATAGAATAAGCAATTATTCTGTGTTCTATCCATCCCTCTGAATAAAATACATAACATAGACGCGACGTAGTAAGGGTGGAGAAGCTCAGAAAGATAAGAAGGTGCACAACATTCGGAATTGAGGCATTGAAAGCAGAGAGAAGCAACCTTGTACTCTATCCTAGCCTTGACAGACAGCCAGGTATTAGGTATTAGGTACTTTACAGTCACAGAGGCATCTCTGTGAAATTTGGGTTGCTCCCACCTGGAGAGCGCGTCGCAGCCAGAGGAGTGCCACCCATTTTTTTTGGTGTGTTATCGATTTTTTTTGTGACTGATGAGGAAGGAAGGTGGGGGGTAAATTTTGACCAAATGACAACTTTTTCGTTGCCACTGGGTTTAATGTGTCTAAGTGCATGGGTACATGGGACCTCGGTTTATCATCTCATCCGAAAGACTCCACATTCAGACCATAATGCCTAGTGCAAAGTGAGAGGAAAAAATCCCCTGTACCCAGGTTCGAACTCGGGTTTACTTGACACGAGGTGAACGCGTTACCACTGTGTCATTCTAGACCAGTGGAGAGAGTGGAGTGTGTGCAGAAGAGCTGCACATTTACTTGCACATTTTCGGTCAATTCTAATTCGAGACTAACAATTGCACACACAAAACCGCCAAGCAATAAAACACCCAGTCAACAAAATAAATTTCTAAGACTATTTTAGTGTTTCCTGCATACATTTTTTGTTCTGAAGTTATGCAGCTGCCGGAAAAGGTTTTAGCAACTTTTGAAACTCTGTAATATGCAAACTCGGAAATCTCCGGACACCTCCGAAGCCGATCATAGAGCAAAGGCATGCTGAGTGGATGACCAGCGCTGGTCAGTTGGTGTACATTGCGTCAGAGCACGCCACTCAAACGGGAAGAGAAGACTGCGATTTAACGTTTACAGTTCGATGTGCCTTTAATTAAGTAAGTCTTTGGTTAAATCAAACGCCTAATTGTAGTGTTTACAGCCTACCGGCATGTTGCCCGTAACAACAAGAATGTGATCCATTTTGATCTTGCAAGTTGCAACGCACTTGTCTTGACGATCTTTTCAGTGAAAATTTTGAGTCATACGGTGCATGAGCACTCGGCTTGTTATCTCTAGCTAATCAAGTGTAAAATATATTCCTAGTGACAGCAGTTGTGTGTACTAGTGTACATTTGTACGAACTTTCTGATCTGCAATTTTGTGTTTGTTTGTTTTACCATGAATCAAAATTAGCCTTACGGAACGTGTCTAAATCTAGATCTAAGCCTACCCACCATGCGAAAATCAGAAGAAAAATAAGAAGAGGGATTGAGCAAGGGATAGGCCTAGTACGGCTAGTTCAGTGCCTACGTGACACGTAAAGGTGGGAGAGCGGAGGGGGGTAACATCGTACCACCGGCTCACAGGGTCAGGGTCGGATAAAGAAGTTTATAAAACCGCGGAGAGGCCACGCCCATACTTAGCGCCTAGCATTCCATACAACTTCCTCATTTCGCCTGGTATGTATCGGATCCTAGTCAAAAAGTTGCCTTCTGTGGCTTCACCCAAACTATTTCCTTTCATTTTCACCCAACTTTTGAACATTTTGATTTAAATACATATGATTAAAACAAACCATGATTAAAACAAACCACTGTCTATGCCCTTTACTGTGTGTGTGTGTGTGCTGTGTGTGTGTGTACGCTCGTGCCTGTCGTGTTGGTGATTGTTCATGGAAAGCTCTGTGTGTCTGTGTGCGCGCATGCCTGTCTCTGTGTTGGTGATTGTTCATGGAAAGCTGTGTGTGTGTGTAATGCCTGTCGCTGTGTTGGTGATTGTTCATGGAAAGCTGTGTGTGTGTGTACGCACCTGTCGCTGTGTTGGTGATGCCTGTCTCTGTGTCTCTGGTTGATTGTACATGGAAAGCTGTGTGTGTGTGTGCGTGCGTGCACGCATGCCTGTCTCTGTGTTGGTGATTGTACATGTGGAAAGCTTTGTGTGTGTGTGTGTGCGCGCACATGCCTGTCTCTGTTGGTGATTGTACATGAAAAGCTGTGTGTGTGTACGCGCGCATGCCTGTCTCTGTGTTTGATTGTACATGGAAAGTTGTGTGTGTGTGCGTGCATGCCTGTCTCTCTCTCTGTGTTGGTGATTGTTCATGGAAAGCTGTGATTCTGAAAGAAAGTTTTAAAAGAAAGTGGCAAACTTTGTTCTGCACATAAAATTTATATTAATCTTTATTATCTATTTATATAGTATGATAAATACTAAACTTGCAGTCTTGGACTGGAGTATCTCGGCTTCTGTTTATGTGTGGTCGTGAAAAGCATCGAGACATTTTTCTATTAAGCCCAGATTATTAGAACAAACTAGCAGTTGTTGATCACAGTCTGCGCTGTTAGTGTTGCCGTTAATATAATACATACAAAACAGTTGAGCAGTTTTTTGGCGGAAGCTGATATATTATCAGACCTGCCTACCCATACGATTTTTCCGTATTTTGTACACAATTTTGAGCCCCAGTACGGCAGTACGGTAAATGGAAAATTAATACGGCAAAAATTTGAACTTAAGGTCTTCTAAGATCGGTCAAAATCGAGTGTTTTTTGTCATTTCGCATGGCGGTTTAATGTTCTGTAATGTTCCGTTTTTGGGTCTCCTTGCAAAATACGGAATTTTGAGAAAAAGTACGGAATTTTATTTTGTGGAGTACCTAAAAAAGAAATTGGGGGTAGGCAGGTCTGTATTATATTCATCAGTTAAAGGCACGGCCGGGGTATAAAAGAGGGGAAGCGCTGAGCGCGCGCCGCATTTGAATCACAGCTGGCAAGAGAGACGGTTCGCCCTTCTTTGTTCCCTGTTGTGCGAGCCACCGCAAGGCAGAGCTTTTCTGGCGAAAAAGACCCGATCCCTGGGATCGGTTGTTTTCCCTTAGTTTAAGCAACTATCACTAGTATCAGTATTACAGAATTGAAAATTAAGGATGAGTATGGAAACATTAGAAGTTTAGAATAAGCATGCAGGAGTTAAGATAAGAATTTTTGCTGATGCTTTATTATCTGTTATGATTTAACAGATAAGTTTTTAGTTATCATTAGTAATTTGTCTGTATCCAAACAAGCAAACAAAAAACTATGTATACATGTACCATAACTAACCACAGTGATCGGTTCAAACAATCTAATGTGCGCACAACTTACTATTAATCATAATGTAAAGTATGTTAATGTTTATAAATTCAGTGTTTTACTTTAAATAGTTTAATAGCCATCAGTCGTCACTCTGTCATAAGTGTCAGTGTTTTTAATTTGCTGGCTTGTTGATGGCAATATAATCATGTGGTGTAGTTTTACTTTTACATCCAGCTTTAATGTTTTTAATTATTCAGCAGCTGTTTTATTTTCAGTGTTGTTCTGTCTCTCTCAGTCTCTGCTGTTTGTCTCTACTGCTCTGTCTGTCTCTCTCAGTCTCTGTCTCTGTCTGTCTGTTTCTCTGTCTCTCTCTCTGTCTTTTTGTCTGTCTCAATGTCTCAGGGTCTGTCTCTGTTTCTCTTTCTGAGTCTCTTTCTCTTTTGTACCAACTGTCATACTTATAAATATCACATGTGTGTTTGACTGTATTAGTATTACTATTAGTATTAGTACTATTAGTGTATACACTTGTCTGAAAACACAGTTGATATAGAATTTGATTGTGTTGTATAGATGAACATGAAAAATTGCTAAAAATGAAGTAGAAAGGTAGATTTTCTAGTATTTTATTTATATTTTAATAAAAGTCGATGTCGCAACACTGAAACTTTTTGTTTGCTGTGACGTAAGTGGCCCTAAAAGCGAAAGTAACATTCAATCTAACAAATAAACCCAATACATCTATTGCATTTTTCCTACTTTCCGCCATTGTTCTCTATGTCATATGGCGTGTTGACGTTTTATTGAAAGCGTACATAATATTGATACTGATATTAGTGATAATGACCTATGTGTCATATTCACAATTGACGTCATTTTCTTCAAAGATTAAAACAGTAGACATCAGTTCTGTTCGGTGTTCTGGGGTCAAGTACTGAAGTAGAAACAAAACTGATAACACGGTAAGCCTAAAGATCTGTGAAGACGCCACGTAGTCCATGAATGCTGCCATTGTTTTACTTTCACTTTCAGAGCCAAGTGTGTAATGATTCGATTTGTCTCGTGGTTTTTTTCATGCTTTTATCCCGAGATACTGCTTCAACCTCCCGCTTGAAGAAATCAAGTCGTTTGCGACTCAAGGGACTTGGAGATAAAAAAAAAAGTATAGCCAAGGCGGTTCAGAAAGCCAATTTCTTTCAACAAAAATAATTAATATAAAGCTGTTTAATACAGAAAAGCGGTTTGAAACGATTTTTCAGCCAAAATTGTGTTTTCACTGTATTTTCAGACACTTTAAGTGTCAGTGTGTGCATATGTTGTGTGTAGTTAGTGAGTAATGAGTGTGCATCACTGTGTGTCTGTCTGTCTGCCTGTCTCTGTGTCTGTGTGTGTGCATGGGTATGTGTGTCTGTGCACCCAAGTATCATCCATGTGCATGTATCATATATATTATCAGTATCAATATAAGAATATTATGTCCAGCCAGCAATGTCTTCAAAACAGAGTATCTAAACTTCGTAGTTCACACATATTTCACTCTTGTTTCAGGTCTGAAAAACTACCCAACTGACCAACCCACTCAGCAACAACATCAGACAACAACAACGTTCACAACAACAACGGCAACAAACAACAACATGGCCGCCATGGTGATGTTACCGGAAGACAGCGGCAACGTCTCTGCAGCACACACCTCCCCCAAGGAAGACGCAACAACAGCAGAAAGCTCATCCAACAACATCACAATCCCGGAGTTTTTCCGCGACCAAACATTGTTCATCACAGGCGTCACGGGGTTCATGGGTAAAGTGCTGTTGGAGAAGCTGTTGCGGTCGTGTCCCGATGTTGGACTGGTCTATGTGTTGGTACGACCCAAAAAGGGGGTGCAGCCCGAAGACAGAATCAGGCAGATCTTAGACTGCAAGGTAGGTTGGAAAATAGCGTAGGGTTCAGGCACAGGTTCCTGATGGGGATAGTTGGGATGGGTGTGTGCGTGGGGATGGGGAGGGGTGCTAAGGATGCTGGGAGGAGGGAGGGTTGTGGATCTAGGTGTGTAATGCTGTTCTTTCTGGCCTATCAGTCTCTTCTCTATCTTGTCTCCAACATATTCAAGACACAGCTGCTTGTCTCGTCCTCAGGAAAAAAAGTTTGATCATGTCAGCCTTCTTCTCCGTTGTTTGCACTGGCTGCCTGTCGTAGATAGAACTGAGTATAAACTAAAACCCTTTGCTATAAATATATCCATCAAGCTGCCCCATCTTTCCTCTGCGACAATATTTCCATTTATACGCCAGCTCGCATATTATGTTCAGTTTCAGACAAATTTAGAAGAGACCCGTTAGACTCAATCTGAGAATATGGTCTAGGTATACATCTTTCCTGACTTGTCTAAATTAAAAACCATCATTCCAGGACTATAAAATATGACATCAAAAGTTATGACATCATCAATGGCTTGTTCACAACCTGGTGATTTTAGAGTCTGATGTCTAATTTAGACTGTCTATAGAGCGAGTAAAGGGTACCCACTGGAATACAAGGGTTGAGAGATTTCCATTTATTTTCATCAAAAGTTTTTTTTTCATTTGAACATTTTGGCCCTCCAGTGACATTGATTCCATGAACACGTACCCGAATGCACCAAGGGCACCAACTGGAGTGGAAATCAGAACTTAGTTATAAATCTTCATCATGAGAGTGCTCAGCCAATAGGGTTTGCATTGGTGCAAGGCCAAAGTATTTTAATTATTTGTTAGACATTTTGGACTTGCAGTTTCCCCCCTACAGTGTGTACAGTGGCAGCGGTGTGGTGACATCCTGGAGCCTTTATGTGATTTATAACATTTCAAATAAATCTTAAAGGTGGACTCTGACGGATACATTTTTGCAAGAAACACGTCGAGATCACCAGAAAGACAGCCTTTTCATAGTTGTCAAGGATCAGAACACTCAATTTGCTCAGATGAAGATGGTTTCCTAGAAATTGAACCGTCAAAACGGCGATTCCTCCTTGCTGGAGATGCCGGAGAGAGAAGCCATTTTGGATGGGGTGGGTGGAGGATACTCATTGTGGTTGAAGCTTCTTTTTTTTGTAGTGCAGTAATTTTTTTTTTTAAAGTGAGCTATTTCATTTGTTGTGAACGAAACTCCTAAATAGGTAAACTATGTATTGTGGAAATTTAGTGCAAGCGATTTGGTCTAAACTCAGGCGGCCACTGAAATAATTTGACTTCCAGCACCTCCGCCAAGGAGGAATCGCCGATTTGACCGTTTGATTTTTAGGAAACCAGAGCAAAGTGAGTGTCCTTTGCGATCTCTGTAGAGGGTGTTTTCCTGGTGATCTCGACGTGTTTCTTGCAAAAACTCATCCGTCTGGGTGCTCCTTTAAGGTTAAATTCCCAAATAGTTTGATATTATATGTCATTTTTTACAGTTGTTTGAGAAAGTGAAAAGGGACCATCCGGGCGTGGAACGTAAAGTGGTTGCAGTGTGCGGCGACATCTTGGAGCCTCACTTCGGCATGTCCGAGGAAGACCAGCACCGAGTATGTCGAGACACCTGCATCGTCTTCCATTCTGCAGCCACCGTCAAGTTTGATGAAGAACTCGGGTTAGTTTCTTTTTGTTTTTAATTCAATAAATTGCAGTTCTGAACTTGTACACTGGAACATCCCTTATAAGACCTCCCATTATAAGACTCCCTCCCATATAAGACCTACTTCTCCGATACATTGCCCTTCTTTGCAAGTATTAAAATTACCTCCCTTATAAGACCCCTCCCTTATAAGACCTTCAAAAATCATCCAAAATGAGGTCTTATAAGGGAGGTTCCTCTATAATACCATTTTTTTTTGTGTGGCTCAAGCCACAAACCTATAACTCACTTTGTCGGTCGGTCTGTCTGTCGGTCGGTCTGTCGGTCCAAAATTGTCGCACATATTGACAAAATTGTCGCACATATTGTAAAATAGAAAAAAATACTTGGGCATAAAGTAACATTTCAGTTGTCATATCTACAGTCCTAGATTGGCTAGAACGAACGAAATATAGGGCTTTACGTCCTCTCGACCATATCTACAGTCCTTAGGTAATGAAGAAAAGTGGCGTTTTACGTCCTCTAGACCCGGGAGGGCACATATGGAACATAGTCCTTAGGTAATGAAAGAATTATATACTGAACAGAGCACATGAATCTTCATTTTAAAGCGTACAAAATAATAAACATACGTTATACAGACACTGCAACAGACACGACGAGTATGCGGTGCTTCTTTCGATGAGTATAAGTAGGATAAATAGTTTTAAATGTTTTCCAAAAGATATAAAAAGTTACGAAATGGTGCAGAGATAACATTCTGGTTTACAGATTAAAATTATTGAAAAGCCAGGGGAGGCGACTCAGTGTATGTAATGATTGGAGTGGTAAAAATAGACCGCTGCCACAAACGATTGCGAATCCGCGCTTGTTTTTACTATGAGGTGCACCTTATTGCAAGGCGCGCCCCCCAAGCTTGACACCAACTCCAGATGTTGTTATTCTATGTTCTTACTGTTGTATTACTCATATATTATAAGGCGCAGGGGTCTTGGTCTTGGGGGAAAATGTATCGCCTTAACCCTTTCACCGCCAAAGTCGCATTTTAGCACCACAGTGATTTAACACCTACATCACTAAAACTAAAAGGCATCAAAATGGGGTATATTATCCAAAGACCCTATTGTCTTAGTTTTGGGAAGTAAGGATAGACCTTATATTATATATGTCACCAGACCTGTTTACTCTACTCTTTTCGAGTAGTATTCTACTCATTTTGGACCTCTACTACTCTTCAAAATTGAAAATAATGCTCTTTAATTACTCATTTTCAGTGAACATTGTTTGATGGTTTAATGAATAAAGCTACACATTTTGCACCCAAACTACTCATTTCAGCTATCCAGACTACTCAAGACTTGTGTAAACAGGTCTGTGTCACAGAAGAATCCCCAATACTGCAAATGGACTTTGTTCTCTACCCAGGTAAATTTAATGGAAATTTTTGCCTGAAATATGGCTGGCGGTGAAAGGGTTAAAATCCCCAAAAGATGGTAATTGTTGATGTTGATGTGTTGTGTTGGTGTTGTTTCTATTGTGTTTAGTTTACTCTGCCGCTACTGTCAAGATTGATGAAGAAATCGGGTCAGTTTATTTTGTAATTCAATGCATTGTCATCGTTGTTCTTGTTGTGAAGATTTTTTTTCATCATTTTTTCCACTCTGCAGCTAAATTGTCAAGTTTGAATTTGCTAAAAGATTTGAGATCAGTTTTGTGTGTATCTGTTGTTCTTGTTGTTTTGCCAAGTAACAAGATTGTATCAATTGCTACAACGTCACAGATCAAGCTAAATGTGTGTTTTAAAGACCCACCAGATCACGTGTCAAAATCACGGGTTTCACGTGTTTTCCCTCTGATAGCTGGTAAGAAATCTTGTTTTGACCAGGTTTGACTCCCATACAAATGCCTCCAAATTGAAAATGAAACATCTTAAAGAGCAGCCTCAATTTGAAGTTGGGGGCATTTCGATGGCTTGGACTTGGAGTCAAAGCGGACTATCTTTTGATAGTCCATTGACGTATTATTGGATTTATTGCAAAAACTAATAACTTGCATCAAACATTGATTGCAGAAATATAAAAAGGGGGTTTTGCTTTTTGAATTTCAGCAGAAAAATGGTGTTTTACGTCCTTAGTTTTCGGTCATAAGTTCACATAATGGGTCATTTGTAAATACAAATAGTGGTTTTGACTCAATACTGGCTTTTGCAATGCCCGGGGCAGTGCTAACACCAAAAACAATCCCACAGAGTTTTTAATGGCCTTTTCAACATATTTGAGAATACGTGGCATTTGCATGTATGCTGATGTTCAAAAGATTTTGAAATACAACACATTAGTTTTCTTAATACAGTTCAATAATAAGTGTGACCATGCTATTCTCTAAAGACCAGTCCCTTTTACACTCCAAGCCTCCCTTTTAAGTGTGACCATGCTGGGGACACAGCATACCCTTAAAACAGTGGGAACCTCACAGCCTTTGAATGGCCTTTTCAACATTTTGAGAAACACGTGGCATCATGTATGCTGAGTGTTGAAAAGATTTTGAAAAAACACACCATTCCCTTAATACAGTGGGACCTCCCTTTTAAGTGTGACCATGCTATTCTGGACACACCATTCCCTTGATACAGTGGGACCTCCCTTTTAAGTGTGACCATGCTATTCTGGACACACCATTCCCTTAATACAGTGGGACCTCCCTTTTAAGTGTGACCATGCTATTCTGGACACACCATTCCCTTAATACAGTGGGACCTCCCTTTTAAGTGTGACCATGCTATTCTGGACACACCATTCCCTTAATACAGTGGGACCTCCCTTTTAAGTGTGACCATGCTATTCTGGACACACCATTCCCTTGATACAGTGGGACCTCCCTTTTAAGTGTGACCATGCTATTCTGGACACACCATTCCCTTGATACAGTGGGACCTCCCTTTTAAGTGTGACCATGCTATTCTGGACACACCATTCCCTTGATACAGTGGGACCTCCCTTTTAAGTGTGACCATGCTATTCTGGACACACCATTCCCTTAATACAGTGGGACCTCCCTTTTAAGTGTGACCATGCTATTCTGGACACACCATTCCCTTGATACAGTGGGACCTCCCTTTTAAGTGTGACCATGCTATTCTGGACACACCATTCCCTTGATACAGTGGGACCTCCCTTTTAAGTGTGACCATGCTATTCTGGATTAGTGAGTGTCCACCTTCCTGTGAAGACCTTTTTGGGGGCTGATTTTTCAGGTCTTCGTAATCATAGGGAGGTTCTACTGCAGTTTGGATCACAGCTTTCGTGCAGGCTTTTCACTGTGAATGAACACCCATTCTGTTATGTGTAGGTTTTGTGTTTATTTTTTTAAATATTTTTTTGTTAAATGGTGTCACCAGGTTGTCGGTGAAGATGAACGTGGTTGGAGTTCAACATTTAGCCAGCCTGTGCCACAGAATGCCCAAACTACAGGTGACACTGACAGTCTGTCATGTCCAAATTATCTGTCTGTGTGTGTGTCTGTGTGTGTATTTATGCATTTTTGTGTTTGTGTGCATGCCACAGTGATGTGTGTTTATCACTTTACCTTTCTATTTAAGCATCCATTTTTTTATAACTCTGGAAAATAAGCAGAATAAAAACAAACAAATCCCCACTTGTCTCCAGTATATGTTCAGTAAATTGCGCTACGAATTACATTTGGAAGTTACCATTCATATATTATTTTATAACAGAAGTTTTTGCACACACACTTTTTCAGTGTCTTTACAAATTTGACAAGGTTTTAAAATGTGTACAGTGTACTAGCATGCTGCACATTTTCACTCCATTCCGATGTTATCATTATTACCATTTCATACCAACAGCTCTAAAGGAGTCTAATGCTTGCATTTAAGCATTTGAATGAAAGCTACCATATTTGACGGACTATAAGGCGATACCTTTTTCCCAGATTGGGACCCCTGCGCCTTATAATGTGACTGATAAAATACTGTTTTTGTCGAACTATAAATGTTACCCAAATTTCAGATTTTGTTATTATATTTTCTTACTATTTTATTAGTCACATTATAAGGTCTGACTCTTGGAAAAAACTATCGCCTTATAGTCCGAAAAATATGGTTGGTACCTTGGTAGTAAGAAAATATAATACAATCTGAATCTGGAGTAACAATTCCGTGGGTGCGCCTTGTATTAAGTTATATTCTGAAAAATATGGTAGTGTTTATTTTTTTGTATTTTTTTTTCTTCTGTTGCAGTCCTTGATCCATGTGTCTACGGCGTATGCAAATTGTGATCGCCAACAGGTGGCGGAACAGGTTTACGAGCCTCCCATGCATCCACGAAAACTGATCGACGCTGTCGAGTGAGTGGGGAGACACAGAGAGAGAGAGAGAGAGAGAGAGAGACATTATGCTAGACACAGACAGACAGACAGACATGTATGCTAGACACAGACAGACAGACATGTATGCTAGATACAGACAGACAGACATGTATGCTAGATACAGACAGACAGACATGTATGCTAGATACAGACAGACAGACATGTATGCTAGACACAGACAGACAGACATGTATGCTAGATACAGACAGACAGACATGTATGCTAGATACAGACAGACAGACATGTATGCTAGATACAGACAGACAGACATGTATGCTAGATACAGACAGACAGACATGTATGCTAGACACAGACAGACAGACATGTATGCTAGATACAGACAGACAGACATGTATGCTAGATACAGACAGACAGACATGTATGCTAGACACAGACAGACAGACATGTATGCTAGATACAGACAGACAGACATGTATGCTAGATACAGACAGACAGACATGTATGCTAGATACAGACAGACAGACATGTATGCTAGATACAGACAGACAGACATGTATGCTAGATACAGACAGATCCAGACACCAAAGCCATGGCTCTAAGCGCTTTACAATTCAGATGTTTTTTTTTAATGTTTTCTCAACAGATGGATGGACAAGGACACCATCGACGCCCTAACCACCAAGCTGATCGGGTCCCGGCCCAACACCTACACCGAGGCTCTAAGCGCTTTATTATCAGTCTTGTGTTATGTTTTGTCAATGTACCATCGACGCCCTAACCACCAAGCTGATCGGGTCCCGGCCCAACACCTACACCGAGGCTCTAAGCGCTTTATTATCAGTCTTGTGTTATGTTTTGTCAATGTACCATCGACGCCCTGACCACCAAGCTGATCGGGTCCGGGCCCAATACGTACACCTACACCGAGGCTCTAAGCGCTTTATTATCAGTCTTGTGTTATGTTTTGTCAATGTACCATCGACGCCCTAACCACCAAGCTGATCGGGTCCCGGCCCAATACATACACCTACACCAAGGCTCTAAGCGCTTTATTATTGTTGTTTTTTCAACAGATGGATGGACAAGGACACGATCGACGCCCTAACCACCAAGCTGATCGGGTCCCGGCCCAATACATACACCTACACCAAGGCTCTAAGCGCTTTATTATCAGTCTTGTGTTATGTTTTGTCAACGTACCATCGATGCCCTGACCACCAAGCTGATCGGGTCACGGCCCAACACCCACACCGAGGCTCTAAGCGCTTTATTATCAGTCTTGTGTTATGTTTTCTGAACAGATGGATGGACAAGGACACCATTGACGCCCTGACCACCAAGCTGATCGGGTCCCGGCCCAACACCCACACCTACACCAAGGCTCTAAGCGCTTTATTATCCAGTGTTGTTTTTTCAACAGATGGATGGACAAGGACACAATCGACGCCCTGACCACCAAGCTGATCGGGTCCCGGCCCAACACCTACACCTACACCAAGGCCATGGCGGAGTCCCTGCTGGTGGAGGAGGCCAAAGGGCTGCCGCTGGCCATCGTCAGACCCTCCATTGTTGGGGCGTCCTGGGAAGAACCATTGCCGGTGAGACAGACAGAGAATGAGAGAGAGAGGGATAATGAGAGAGAGACAGGCACACAGGAAAGAGAAAGAGAAACTGTATGCAAACACACACACACACACACACACACACACACAATCACACAGATGCACACAAGCACTCGCACACACAAACACACGCAAACACACACACACACAAACACACACAAGCACACACACACAAACACATGCAAACACACACACACACAGAAACACACACAAGCACACACACACACAAACAAACACAAGCACGCACACACAAACACATGCAAACACACACACACACAGAAACACACACAAGCACACACACAGAAACGCAAGCACTCACACAAACACACACGTACATACACACACACAAACACACGCACACACACGCTTGTGTGTGCGTGCACACGCATTGACATACAAACCCACATATGTAAATCATAATGTCCTGAATGTGGAAATGACAACTAGGAGTTATCCTACCACTGCCTTCCACCACTAGGGGAGAGTCACTACCACCGTACCTGTTATGCAATTCGTACCACCTGGTTCCTACCAAAGATTAGGGGTTAATGGTTTGTGTGTGAAATTTGGACAGGGGAAGGGAAATATTTTATCACAACCAAAATGCAACAAAGCGGAAACCCTTTTGCAAGGCAAACTAAGTTTCGTTTAGGCAGCAAGAGACGTAACAACCTGTGCCTTTTGTTTCGCGAACATAATTGTACAGTTTCCTGAGGGTGTGGAAAATCTGTCAAGCTCAAACTCAAACTCAAACACAACTTTATTATCTCTGATAAGAGAAATTGCAAGTGGCAATGACAGCGATTTTTACATTAAAACAAACAAAAGACATATCATTATAAAGCACATAAAAATGATAAACTGTAGATACAAAGATATAGACCTACCCGTCTGCACATAATCAACCCCTCCCCCCCCCAACAAAAAACAAAAAAGTAAAACAAACATGCTAAATACAAAACATTGCATATAATATAATCACATCAACTCAAACTCACACAATGATATAGTTTCATGCTAAAAATGAATTCGTAATAAGTCACATCTTTAAAATGTGAAGCAGTTCATTAAGATAATACATGTTACACAATTATTTTTACAAATTCAAGTTAGGATGAAAACTAGCTAGGGAAAAGACGCCATAGGTGAAAGTAGTCCAGGAGTGCTTCTGAAATCAGGATTAAAAAAGATGATAGAAAGGATTTTCAGGATTGGCCTGGCATTCGTGTTCATGCTCTTGGCTTACAAAGTTTATACAGTGGGACCTCCTTTCAAAGACTTCCCATTATAAGACTCCGTCCGACAAGATACTTCTCTGAGACATTCCCTTCTTTGTAGGTACAGTGAAACCTCCCTTATGAGACTTCCCATTATAAGACTCCCTCCGACAAGGTACTTCTCTGATACATTGCCCTTTGTAGGTACAGTGAAACCTCCCTTATGAGACTTCCCATTATAAGACTCCCTCCGACAAGGTACTTCTCTGAGACATTCCCTTCTTTGTAGGTACAGTGAAACCTCCCTTATGAGACTTCCCATTATAAGACTCCCTCCGACAAGGTACTTCTCTGATACATTGCCCTTTGTAGGTACAGTGAAACCTCCCTTATGAGACTTCCCATTATAAGACTCCCTCCTACAAGAGACTTCTCTGAGACATTGCCCTTCTTTGTAGGTACAGTGAAACCTCCCTTATGAGACTTCCCATTATAAGACTCCCTCCGACAAGAGACTTCTCTGAGACATTGCCCTTTGTAGGTACAGTGAAACCTCCCTTATGAGACTTCCCATTATAAGACTCCCTCCGACAAGAGACTTACTTCTCTGAGACATCACACATCACATACATGTATTAAAATGACCTCACTTATAAGACCCCTCCCTTTTAAGACCTCACTTTGGATGCTTTTTGAAGGTCTTCTAAGGGAGGTTCCACTGTATTAAAATGACCTCCCTTATAAGACCCCTCCCCCATAAGTCCTCATTGAATGTTTGGATGCTTTTTAAAGGTCGTCTAAGGGAGGTTCCACTGTACATAAAGCTGAGCTATCACCATTATGCTTGTACTTGTAGCCCAGTCAAATAGACCTCCAGCAACAGTGGTTAGTCAGGAAGGTGCCCCTGGAAAGAAAGTACTGTGTTTGGTGTCATATTTACGCCCTCAAAACTGGGCTGTAAGGCACACAGGTCTGTATATAAGCCGCATCCCTTAAATGGACAGAATATCAGGTATTTATTCACATAGAAGCCGCATCAGTTTATAAGCTGCAGAGAAAATGATATTCACAAAAAGGTGTCAAAGTAAAAGCAAAATGCAGTAGATTGTGCCTGCCTTATTACAGATAATGAACACATGCGCACATTCACACGAGTATGTGATACTCTTAAACACTTTAAACATGGGATTTGAATAAATGAATTGTCAAAACCAAATTTGAGAGCTCAAAATAGACTGGAGAATGTGGCTGGAAACAAATTTAATTATACTGACAAATATAGAATTGAAAAACAATCCTCCACAGATAAGCCGCGTCGGTATATAAGCCGCCTGAGCCAAAGTTGAGGGAAACAAGTAGCGGCTTATTGTCGGTAAGCAAACAGAATATGTGAAAGAAGTCCAAAATGTAGGCAATATATAGTCACCTCATTATTTCATTGTTCTAACAGGGCTGGGTGGACAATCTGAATGGTCCCACTGGTCTGCTGGTGGCCGTGAGTATCTTACGTTTTCTTCGTTTTTCATTCTTTTGAAGATTTGTTTTATTAAGACACACTGACCCACCATGATTAAAGTCCCTTGGTTTTTTTCTGGGTAGCTGTGACCCATATACAAATGTCCCCAACTTCAAATTGAGGCTGCTCTTTAAAATGCTGTTTCGTTTTGAATTTGGGGGCATTTATATGGGAGTCAAACCTGGTCAAAACAAAATTTGTTACCAGCTATAAGAGGGAAAACACATGAAACCCGTGATTTTGACACATGATCTGATGGGTCTTTAGGATGTTATTCTGATATTGTATAGGGTCAATTCATAGGATTATATTTTTATACAAATCTTATGCACAGTTAAAAGTTTCATTATAATAAAAAAAAATGTTAACAAAAATAAATTATGTCGATAAGAAGGGTAATGGTTAGACTGTGTTGTAAAAGTTGTCAGCCTAGTTTGGGACACAGTGACAGTGATGGTGTTGCCCTTAGATGGTCTAAGCATCATAGCAGTATAACAATGTTGAAAGAAATGATCAATCTTTTCCTCTGTGCACTTTGATATCAGCTATCAAAGCTAGAGCTAGTGAGTGATGTCCCTTGAATCATTCTGTACTGTACTTCCTGTGGTTTCGCTTCCGGTTTACAGGCTCATACTGCCATTTCGTAGGCGCGATCGCAATTATGCCAAAAAACAACATAGGCACGTGTGTATCTGAGTATCTGCCCCTCCTCTCCCCCCTCCTCTCCCCCCTCCTCTCCCCCCTCCTCTCCCCCCTCCTCTCCCCCCTCCTCTCCCCCCTCCTCTCCCCCCTCCTCTCCCCCCCCTCCTCTCCCCCCTCCCCTCCTCCCCCCTCCTCTCCCCCCTCCTCTCCCCCCTCCTCTCCCCCCTCCTCTCCCCCCTCCTCTCCCCCCTCCTCCCCCCCCTCCTCTCCCCCTCCTCTCCCCCTGCTCTCCCCCCTCCCGCTCAACAACATTTTTATTCTGACAGAGGCATGGGTGCAACTTTTCATGGTATACAGGATTTCCTGTTTTTGAATTTTGCCAGAAAAGGAATTGCCTTTTTGTTTAATTTGTCAAACAAGATCTTTGTGTGTCTACTGTATTTTTCAATCACTTTAAAATAAGCATTTGCATAAATTGTGGGAAAAAAACAACTAAAATACTTTCATAAATCAATATTTTCTTCAGCTGCAGGGGGACATTACCCCTGGACCCCGGTCTTTCAGTTTTTTTCATTTTGTGTAGATGTACCCATGCAGATGTTGAAGTTGGGTTTGGACGGGAAGTTGCAGCGTGTGTGTACGCTGCATCGTCGTCGTCCCCCCCCCCCCCCCCCGCAACATTTCCGACAGTAGCGGAAAATCCGTGTGGAAGGGTTTCTCTGCCGGCAGATCTTGTCTTTTCTTTTGAACATGTGAATCGTGATCAGGATATCACTGACAGATGCTTGAAATTGCTGATTTGAGAGCTTGGGATTACTGACAGTGGAAAGTTGGGGTAAACAGGTCTGGGACATCTAGGCCAAGTTTGAACATCAAGGTCTTTGGTCGAAGGTCAAGATCACTGGGGCGGAAAATGCTGCCGCGCCTCTGCTTGATCTAGCATTTTCACGCTCTAGTTTTGTGCTTTGTGTTTGCCTTTGTTTCACTGCTGGGCATAAAGTTGCACTCTTTAGTACTTTCAAGTGCTTTGTGTTTGCCTTTGTTTCACTGCTGGACCGACTTCTGGGCATAAAGTTGCACTCTTTAGTACTTTCAAGTGCTTTGTGTTTGCCTTTGTTTCACTGCTGGACCGACTTCTGGGCATAAAGTTGCACTCTTTAGTACTTTCAAGTGCTTTGTGTTTGCCTTTGTTTCACTGCTGGACCGACTTCTGGGCATAAAGTTGCACTCTTTAGTACTTTCAAGTGCTTTGTGTTTGCCTTTGTTTCACTGCTGGACCAACTTCTGGGCATAAAGTTGCACTCTTTAGTACTTTCAAGTGCTTTGTGTTTGCCTTTGTTTCACTGCTGGACCGACTGCTGGGCATAAAGTTGCACTCTTTAGTACTTTCAAGTGCTTTGTGTTTGCCTTTGTTTCACTGCTGGACCGACTGCTGGGCATAAAGTTGCACTCTTTAGTACTTTCAAGTGCTTTGTGTTTGCCTTTGTTTCACTGCTGGACCGACTTCTGGGCATAAAGTTGCACTCTTTAGTACTTTCAAGTGCTTTGTGTTTGCCTTTGTTTCACTGCTGGACCGACTTCTGGGCATAAAGTTGCACTCTTTAGTACTTTCAAGTGCTTTGTGTGTGTGTGTTGCTGTTGTTATTTTTTTTATTTGGCTCTTATTTTGTTTCAATAAAGAATTTATAAATTATCTGCTCATTTTTTTCCTTTCTCATTGATCTGTAGAACTAACCTATGAATCGATCGACGTCTTTCTGTTTTCAAATCTCAGATTGGCAAGGGTCTGCTGCGTTGCATGGTGGGTAATTTCCACGCCACGGCCGACCTGATTCCCGTGGACATAGCAACCAACGCCATGATCGCTGCGGCCTGGTACACCGCTGTGGAAAAGTCAGTGAGGGTGGATTGTAGTTTGTGCCTTTTCATTACGGTTAAATGGTAAAACCATTAATCCTAAAAACAGCCGCTCAAAACAACAGCGTGAATGCTAAGTCCACCATTTGTCTTCCTTCCGCGTCGTTTACCACACTAATTTAGCTGACTTTGCAGTGTGGTGATTGTTGAACGAAGTAGGCTTTCAGTTTATATTTCTTTGTTGATTATTTTATTTTGTCATGATTTTTCTTTGATGAAAACAACCGTAAGCTGATTCTACCCCTATCCCCTACCCGATTCAAGGCGGAACTTGCAGGAACACGGCGCAGACAATAATGGTGGCGGATACAGGATTTAATCCACATCTCCTGCCTTTACAAATGCTTGCAAGTCGCTCGCAGGCACAGTTGCAGATGATCAATTGTCTAACCTTCCAATACGTGACTACTCTGATTTGCAGGCAATGCTCTCCCTTACTTTTTTCCGAATAAATTGGTTGACATTGATCAGGCATCTTAAATCAGTTAAGCAAACCATCAGACAAGCCATGTTTTTTCTTAACCCTTTCATCGCCACTGTCGCCTCTTGGCACCACAACGATTTAACACCCATGTCACTAAAAGGCATCGGATGTGGGTCTGGTATCCAGTGACCTTATGTTCTTCATTTTGGGAAGTAAGGATATGTCCTATTTTATACGTGTCACAGAGGAATCCCCAATATTGCAGACATAATCTTTTCTCTACCCAGGTAAGTGTAATGGAAAGTTTTAGCTGAAAAATGGCTGGCGTTGAAAGCTGATAATTGAGGTAAAGGTGTGCTGTATGCGTTTGTTCACCCACATATTGTAATGGTTGTATGCGATATACGCTGACGATAATTGAGGTAAAGGTGTGCTGTATGCATTTGTTCACCCACATATTGTAATGGTTGTATGCGATATACGCTGACGATAATAGAGATAAAGGTGTGCTGTATGCGTTTGTTCACCCACATATTGTAATGGTTGTATGCGATATACGCTGACGATAATAGAGGTAAAGGTGTGCTGTATGCGTTTGTTCACCCACATATTGTAATGGTTGTATGCGATATACGCTGACGATAATAGAGATAAAGGTGGTGCTGTATGCGTTTGTTCACCCACATATTGTAATGGTTGTATGCGATATACGCTGATGATAATAGAGATAAAGGTGGTGCTGTATGCGTTTGTTCACCCACATATTGTAATGGTTGTATGCGATATACGCTGACGATAATAGAGATAAAGGTGTGCTGTATGCGTTTGTTCACCCACATATTGTAATGGTTGTATGCGATATACGCTGACGATAATTGAGGTAAAGGTGTGCTGTATGCGTTTGCTCACCCACATATTGTAATGGTTGTATGCGATATACGCTGACGATAATAGAGGTAAAGGTGGTGCTGTATGCGTTTGTTCACCCACATATTGTAATGGTTGTATGCGATATACGCTGACGATAATAGAGGTAAAGGTGGTGCTGTATGCGTTTGTTCACCCACATATTGTAATGGTTGTATGCGATATACGCTGACGATAATAGAGATAAAGGTGTGCTGTATGCGTTTGTTCACCCACATATTGTAATGGTTGTATGCGATATACGCTGACGATAATAGAGATAAAGGTGTGCTGTATGCGTTTGTTCACCCACATATTGTAATGGTTGTATGCGATATACGCTGACGATAATAGAGATAAAGGTGTGCTGTATGCGTTTGTTCACCCACATATTGTAATGGTTGTATGCGATATACGCTGACGATAATAGAGATAAAGGTGGTGCTGTATGTGTTTGTTCACCCACATATTGTAATGGTTGTATGCGATATACGCTGACGATAATTGAGGTAAAGGTGGTGCTGTATGCGTTTGTTCACCCACATATTGTAATGGTTGTATGCGATATACGCTGACGATAATAGAGGTAAAGGTGTGCTGTATGCGTTTGTTCACCCACATATTGTAATGGTTGTATGCGATATACGCTGACGATAATTGAGGTAAAGGTGTGCTGTATGCGTTTGCTCACCCACATATTGTAATGGTTGTATGCGATATACGCTGACGATAATAGAGGTAAAGGTGGTGCTGTATGCGTTTGTTCACCCACATATTGTAATGGTTGTATGCGATATACGCTGACGATAATAGAGGTAAAGGTGGTGCTGTATGCGTTTGTTCACCCACATATTGTAATGGTTGTATGCGATATACGCTGACGATAATAGAGATAAAGGTGTGCTGTATGCGTTTGTTCACCCACATATTGTAATGGTTGTATGCGATATACGCTGACGATAATAGAGATAAAGGTGTGCTGTATGCGTTTGTTCACCCACATATTGTAATGGTTGTATGCGATATACGCTGACGATAATTGAGGTAAAGGTGTGCTGTATGCGTTTGTTCACCCACATATTGTAATGGTTGTATGCGATATACGCTGACGATAATAGAGATAAAGGTGGTGCTGTATGTGTTTGTTCACCCACATATTGTAATGGTTGTATGCGATATACGCTGACGATAATTGAGGTAAAGGTGTGCTGTATGCGTTTGTTCACCCACATATTGTAATGGTTGTATGCGATATACGCTGACGATAATAGAGATAAAGGTGTGCTGTATGCGTTTGTTCACCCACATATTGTAATGGTTGTATGCGATATACGCTGACGATAATAGAGATAAAGGTGGTGCTGTATGTGTTTGTTCACCCACATATTGTAATGGTTGTATGCGATATACGCTGACGATAATTGAGGTAAAGGTGTGCTGTATGCGTTTGTTCACCCACATATTGTAATGGTTGTATGCGATATACGCTGACGATAATAGAGATAAAGGTGGTGCTGTATGTGTTTGTTCACCCACATATTGTAATGGTTGTATGCGATATACGCTGACGATAATTGAGGTAAAGGTGTGCTGTATGCGTTTGTTCACCCACATATTGTAATGGTTGTATGCGATATGCGCTGACGATAATAGAGATAAAGGTGTGCTGTATGCGTTTGTTCACCCACATATTGTAATGGTTGTATGCGATATACGCTGACGATAATAGAGATAAAGGTGGTGCTGTATGTGTTTGTTCACCCACATATTGTAATGGTTGTATGCGATATACGCTGACGATAATTGAGGTAAAGGTGTGCTGTATGCGTTTGTTCACCCACATATTGTAATGGTTGTATGCGATATGCGCTGACGATAATAGAGATAAAGGTGTGCTGTATGCGTTTGTTCACCCACATATTGTAATGGTTGTATGCGATATACGCTGACGATAATAGAGATAAAGGTGGTGCTGTATGTGTTTGTTCACCCACATATTGTAATGGTTGTATGCGATATACGCTGACGATAATAGAGATAAAGGTGGTGCTGTATGTGTTTGTTCACCCACATATTGTAATGGTTGTATGCGATATACGCTGACGATAATAGAGATAAAGGTGTGCTGTATGCGTTTGTTCACCCATATATTGTAATGGTTGTATGCGATATACGCTGACGATAATTGAGGTAAAGGTGTGCTGTATGCGTTTGTTCACCCACATATTGTAATGGTTGTATGCGATATACGCTGACGATAATTGAGGTAAAGGTGTGCTGTATGCGTTTGTTCACACACATTATGGACAAATTGATAGCTAGGTTTTGTGCCCACACCCCCTCCTCACACTGTGCCCCCCCCCCCCCCCCCTCAAAAAAAGAAGAAGAAAAAAGGTTGGCGCTGCACTTGCGGCGACGCGCTCTCCGGGGTAGAGCCGCCCAAATTTCACAAAGATAAGTCTCTGTGACTAGAATATACCAAATACTAATACTAAATACACATTGTAATGGTTGTATGCTATTCACGAATACGATGACGGTAATTGAGGTAAAGGCGTGCTGTGTGTGTGCAGACCCGACGACACCTTGGTGTACAACTGCACCACAGGGCAGATGAACAGATTCACCTGGGGTCAAGTCGGTGAGTCAGTCGCTGAGTATTTCCCCGTAGTTTTCTATTCCTGTAGAAAAAAGAATCATCGTACAGATCTCATTTTATTGCTGGCCCTTAGTAGTACTACGGGCTAATCTCATCCACCTTTGGGGACCTTCTCCCACCCCAGCTGTGCTCACATCCTCCCGGCTGAGAGAGTGGGGATGTACCCTGGGCAAGGCATCTGCTATGAATTCTAGTCCAGACTGGCATCTGCCCCCCTCTGCTATCTGGCAGCCATAGTCGGCAACGAGAGCAATGTTGTAAAGCTGTGCGATAAAGTTCTGTTCTGTTCACACAATCATACTCCTGTGTGCATGTTCACACACACACACACGCATGCCTATGTGCATAATGCATTGTATTGATTGAATTCAGGTTTAAAGTTTTAGTAACACATTAGTGGCCTATCATTTTTATAAAAAAATTACCCCTCATTTTCTGTAGTCAGGGGTCATGTGACCCATGAAGTCTGGAAACAACCTGAAGCTCTGTAATCAGTGATGCACCCAGGTTGGAAAAGCCATAGGACAGACTGTCCTGAAGCTAGAAAATTGATAGGTCAAAATGTCCTGGACCTTGGAGACCAATAGGACAATTTGACGTTAAGTTGGAAAGAAAAAAACCACGACTCAGCAGAAGCAGAATGTGTGTTGATTGTCTGCAAATCGCTAAAGACAAGAGTTGTTCCCCTTGTCAAAATTCCTGGGAAAAGACAAAAGGCCAATGGGGCATTGGCCATGAGTGTTCGTTCTTTATACTAGACTGCTAATTTGCCCACACTCGTTCTGCCCGAGTTACGCTGACCTTTCGAATTTAACTCTCTAAATTCTACTCAGTGAAATCCAAGGTCGCCCGGCATGCAGCAAATGCCCTATTCGGCCTTCGCCTACTGAAGGCCTAGCTGAGGCAACTGGAAAGCTGCTCAGAACACGTGTATTCTGTAAAATAAAAAATAATGTTACTGTTGACTGCTTTGCGATCGAGAGCCGATCTGTGAAAATGTAAGTTGCATTGTCCGTGGGTTGCGTAATGAATTGGTCAAAGTCCGCTAGCGTTGAATTTCAATGGGGCAATTGTCCTGACTGGATGTAAAGCGTCCGATCAAAGTCCATGTCAATCAGCCGAGGGCCGGTGCCTCGGGACATGACTGTCTTGGTGTTGTCCAGATTGGACTCCTGTAATTCGGTGTATGCTGGGCTTCCAGCAGAACAGATTTCGCGCTTACAGAGAGTGCAGAACAGTGCTGCTTGGCTTGTTCTTGGCAAAAGAAAGCGTGATCACATCACACCTCTTTTGGCTGAGTTCCACTGGCTTCCTGTCGAATTCCGCTGGCAGTTCAAGATGGCTACTTTTGCTTTTCGTTACTTTGACAAAACTCTTCCTCAGTACCTCTCTTCTTCTCTCTGCACCTACCAAAGCTCTCGCACTCTTCGTTCTTCTTCGCAGAAACTTCTTAAAGTTCCTAAGTGGTCTTTGAAATCTTCGGGTGAGAGGGCGTTTAGTTTCGTTGCACCAAGCGTTTGGAATTCTCTCCCTGACCATACCCATAACCAGTCCACTCTTCCTTCCTTCCTTCAAGTGGGGAGTAGGGGGGGGGGGGGGGGGGGGGGGGGGGGGGGGGGGGGGGGGGGGGGGGGGGGGGGGGGGGGGGGGGGGGGGGGGAGGGGGGGGGGGGGCGTTAGTGTGTTGTGTTATGATTATATGCAATGCATTCTCTAATGTATTCATTTTCATAGAGATGTATGGTGAGGATACGTGATCCAGTCTGTTAGAAATGTTTGTAGGGATGGTGAGTGAAAAGCGCATTGAGTTGCTTAGCAAGATTATGCGCCATATAAGCATTATTAATTATTATCATTATTTAGTATGTCATAGTAGTGTCTGTTGTTCTTTTGACAGAGCGCATGGCGCATGAATACTTCATGAAGAACCCGTGTAACACGGTGGCGCGTGTGCCCGACCCTCACTTCACGCTCAGCAACGTGCGCAAGATGTGCAGCATGACCTTTGACCACCTGCTCCCTGCATACCTCATGGACGCCTACCTCCGATTGGTCGGCAGGAGACCCATGTCAGTTACATTTCTTTGATTTGCGTTGAAACTTGAACTTCAATAGGCCTAAATTGTACTGGTGTGCCAAAGTCAAACGACATTCTTTTTCAATTTTGTCGCAATGCCTATGTCGGTGTTTAAACAGATTTCTTTTCTGAGTTTAAAGGGCCAGCCACACGTCCACTAAAATTGCACGACTGTGCGATGCGATTCGATCACGTGGTCTCGATGCACCAATCACATTTGTTCTTAGAGACCACGTGATGGAATCGTATCGTACAGTCGTGTGATTTTAGTGGACGTGTGGCTGGTCCTGAAGCGTATGCCATTTGTAGTTCCTTGCAGAATGAAAGTTTCAGCATTTCACGGCGAATGGAGAGAAAAAAACCTCCTACATAATAAGTGACTTAGCATTGTTTGAACAAAAGTAAAACATATTGAACAACCCTTAAAAATATCAAAATTCTGTTTAGACATGTCTGACCCATCGAAAGAAACATTGTCAAAAGGCCGTTCTGAGAAAATGGTACAGTTGGAAACTTCAATTGAGACAATTCTCTTTCTAATGATATAAAAACAATTCTTGTACCTTTTTCCGTTCTAGAGTTATAAGGTTATAAGCATTTAAAGCT
>CM065697.1:50595306-50610306 GCA_017654935.2 Phymorhynchus buccinoides
CATTGGATGTAAAAATCAATGTTGTAGAGCTTAAAATGCCATAATTCTACCAGTTTTCACGAAGAAAAGTGCAAACACAACAGGAAGTCACACAAATGGAACTTCTCTGATTTGAAAGGGGAACCTACTCTCGTTTATGACTGCAATAATGGCGGTCAGCAAGTGTTTACCGGACGTGTACGGGCTTCAAATTCTGACTTTTGCCAGGTTCTTTTATCTTTTCTTTTCTTTTCCAGATTTTTCTTGAAAATTGCTTGATTTGCCTTATACCTGTACACACAAGCACCTAATGACCCGAAAAATGTGGTGGTACTGTTTGTTGTGTGTTAGCGCATCCAACAAGTGCTGAAGATGGTGGGTTTGGTGATGGCCTGGTGTTGTGTGTTAGCGCATCCAACAAGTGCTGAAGATGGTGGGTTTGGCGATGGCCTGGTGTTGTGTGTTAGCGCATCCAACAAGTGCTGAAGATGGTGGGTTTGGTGATGGCCTGGTGTTGTGTGTTAGCGCATCCAACAAGTGCTGAAGATGGTGGGTTTGGTGATGGCCTGGTGTACTGTTTGTTGTGTGTTAGCGCATCCAACAAGTGCTGAAGATGGTGGGTTTGGTGATGGCCTGGTGTTGTGTGTTAGCGCATCCAACAAGTGCTGAAGATGGTGGGTCTGGCGATGGCCTGGTGTTGTGTGTTAGCGCATCCAACAAGTGCTGAAGATGGTGGGTTTGGCGATGGCCTGGTGTTGTGTGTTAGCGCATCCAACAAGTGCTGAAGATGGTGGGTTTGGTGATGGCCTGGTGTTGTGTGTTAGCGCATCCAACAAGTGCTGAAGATGGTGGGTTTGGCGATGGCCTGGTGTTGTGTGTTAGCGCATCCAACAAGTGCTGAAGATGGTGGGTTTGGTGATGGCCTGGTGTACTGTTTGTTGTGTGTTAGCGCATCCAACAAGTGCTGAAGATGGTGGGTTTGGTGATGGCCTGGTGTTGTGTGTTAGCGCATCCAACAAGTGCTGAAGATGGTGGGTCTGGCGATGGCCTGGTGTTGTGTGTTAGCGCATCCAACAAGTGCTGAAGATGGTGGGTTTGGTGATGGCCTGGTGTTGTGTGTTAGCGCATCCAACAAGTGCTGAAGATGGTGGGTTTGGCGATGGCCTGGTGTTGTGTGTTAGCGCATCCAACAAGTGCTGAAGATGGTGGGTTTGGTGATGGCCTGGTGTTGTGTGTTAGCGCATCCAACAAGTGCTGAAGATGGTGGGTTTGGTGATGGCCTGGTGTACTGTTTGTTGTGTGTTAGCGCATCCAACAAGTGCTGAAGATGGTGGGTCTGGCGATGGCCTGGTGTTGTGTGTTAGCGCATCCAACAAGTGCTGAAGATGGTGGGTTTGGCGATGGCCTGGTGTTGTGTGTTAGCGCATCCAACAAGTGCTGAAGATGGTGGGTCTGGCGATGGCCTGGTGTTGTGTGTTAGCGCATCCAACAAGTGCTGAAGATGGTGGGTTTGGCGATGGCCTGGTGTTGTGTGTTAGCGCATCCAACAAGTGCTGAAGATGGTGGGTCTGGCGATGGCCTGGTGTTGTGTGTTAGCGCATCCAACAAGTGCTGAAGATGGTGGGTTTGGTGATGGCCTGGTGTTGTGTGTTAGCGCATCCAACAAGTGCTGAAGATGGTGGGTTTGGCGATGGCCTGGTGTTGTGTGTTAGCGCATCCAACAAGTGCTGAAGATGGTGGGTTTGGTGATGGCCTGGTGTTGTGTGTTAGCGCATCCAACAAGTGCTGAAGATGGTGGGTTTGGCGATGGCCTGGTGTTGTGTGTTAGCGCATCCAACAAGTGCTGAAGATGGTGGGTCTGGCGATGGCCTGGTGTTGTGTGTTAGCGCATCCAACAAGTGCTGAAGATGGTGGGTTTGGTGATGGCCTGGTGTTGTGTGTTAGCGCATCCAACAAGTGCTGAAGATGGTGGGTCTGGCGATGGCCTGGTGTTGTGTGTTAGCGCATCCAACAAGTGCTGAAGATGGTGGGTCTGGTGATGGCCTGGTATACTGTTTGTTGTGTGTTAGCGCATCCAACAAGTGCTGAAGATGGTGGGTTTGGTGATGTCTGGAGGATGGTGGTGAAGCTAATAGTGTTATCATATTCTACAGTACAACTAAGTATAGTTCAACACCACGTTGTGTGTTTCAGACTGCAGCGCATCCAACAAGTGCTGAAGATCGTGGGTTTGGCTGTGGCCTGGAGGATCGTGGTGAAGCGTGTGCCTGTGGCTCACTCTCTGTGGAACCTGCTGCTGGGCTGGGTCCTCTGGCTCTTCCAGAAGCTGCCCCAGATGTTCAGGTCGTCCTAGAACCTCCGCCCGCCTTCCGCAGGCCTTCAGGAACGCACAGATTATTTCAGGAAAGGTGGATTTTTTAGCAAGAAACATTGACAATGCAAAATGTAAAAAAATCCAACTTTTTCTCAGGATTTTGTGAACACACATCTACACACTGAACGCTGAAAGCTTTATGTTCCAAGGATGAAGTTTGAAGGCAAAGCCTGTTCTTACAATCTGCACAAGGAGATATGGAATACAGTGTTCTTACAATCTGCACAAGGAGATATGGAATACAGTGTTCTTACAATCTGCACAAGGAGATATGGAATACAGTGTTCTTACAATCTGCACAAGGAGATATGGAATACAGTGGAAACTCCCTTATAAGACCTCCCATTACAAGACTCCCTCCCACATAAGACCTACTTCTCTGAGACATTGCCCGTCTTTGTAAGTATTAAAATCACCTCCCTTGTAAGACCCCTCCCTTATGAGACCTCATGTTGGATGATTTTTGAAGGTGTTATAAGGGAGGTTCCACTGTACCATTCTTGAACAGTAAACACAAACAATGCAAATTGTAAAACAAAATCTAATTTTGTTCAGGACTTTGGGAACACAAATACACACACACACACACGCACACACACACACACACACGCTTACACACACACACACACACACACACACTTCTTTCATAAAACAAACCGCCATCATCTCATTGATGGTTCTGTTGTGGTACAAACTGGGGTACTCCAGTACTCCAGTTTAGTGGCTGAACACCGAACAGTTTATTTCCAAGGATGACCATTTTAGATAAAGCCTATTTTTACAACCAGTGCATAGATTGTACAAGGAGAGACAGGGTGACATTTTGGGACAATATGCACGGACAATGCACAATGTTAAAAATCCAAATTTTGTTGTCTAAGTAGACATATTTTCAGGGTTTCATAGGATGCATGTTGTGTAGACATGAAAAGCTAGTTGTTGTTGTTTTTGTGTTTTTTAATCCGTCTCTAAAATATTAATTATCATGCGCTTGATTTACACGAAACTTGAGTTTTTGTGTGCTTGAGGCATTTAAAAAAAAAAGAAGAGAACATTAATATAGGCAAAGAAGAAAATAAATGCTGCATTAGACACCAGAGAATTATGCACACCCAGAGAAGCTATATGCTCATTTCTGCCTGCAAGAAAAGATAATCTGTTGACTGTGTAGCTCTTTCCTGTCACTGAATTAGCTCCCTTGCTTGCAAAAAAAAGTCGCTCTAGTCGCTTCGATAATCACTAAGAGCTCAGGCTGAGGAGAAGAATTATTGAGGGAAAAAGTTTGAAGTGAGAAAAAATCGTATGTGCGCATACAAGTAACAAAAAGATTCAAGCACACTGCATGCATATTTTCTCGTGCATGCACACACACACACACACACACACACACACACATACACACACACACACACATACACACACACACACGCAAGCATGCACACACACACACACACACACACACTTATTAATTGCTTAGGAAAGGTGTGTGTTGTTTTTGGACACTGGACAACTGGATACAGATTTTAGGTGATGCCTACTCTTACAATCTGTCCTTAAGCTTGTTTTATATTGCTAGAAATCTATTGGAATGAAATAAATGAGAAAAGTCAGTTTTCAAACACCTATTTTAAATTGTGACCAAATGACAAGCGTGTTCATTTTTTGGTAAATTGGTTTTATTTACTCTTTGATATTTATTTAACTTTTTTTTAATAATTTAATTTAATAGAAAAGCCAGTCTTTTCGGTATTGCAAATAACTGCCCTCAGTTTGCAGGTAAAAGTGTTCGACTTACCTGTGTATTGAAATGTCAGCAAGTTGGGTTTGAATCGCGTGACACGCAAAGAGAAACATAACAAAGTGTGAAGCTTTGGAAGCACACCACAGGTTACGCAAATTTGTGATAAACGTAGCTTTTGCTTTTGTTCTTTTTTGATTTGTATTCATTTTTTGTTTAATCTTCAAATCATGTTGATCACCAAGCGATAGCGGTAGCAGTTTGTGACATATTGATACTACATGGGTGCAACTTTGCCTGCTATACAAGGATTTCCTGGTTTTGATTTTGATTTTGACCAGAACAGGAAGTTCCTTTTTCTAAAATCTGTCAAGCAAGGTCTTTGTGTGTCTACTGTATTTTTCAAACACCTTATAATAAGCATTTGTATAAATTGTGGAAAAAGCAAACTAAAATACCTTCATAAATCAATGTTTGCTTCAGCTGCAGGGGGACATTACCCCTGGACCCCGGCCTCTCAGGGTTTTTTCATTTTGAGTAGTTGCACCCATGATATTGTATTGTAAGGTCATTGTCATGGTTGTATAAATGATGTCATCCGTATCATGACATCATTTTAACTACATCCTAAACTACCCTTCCTTGCCCACTCCTGTGTCATTGATGATGTCATAGCGTTTGATGTCATAGTCCTGGAATTATGTTTTTTGGTTTAGACAAGTCAGGAAATATATATCTCTATACCATTTTCTCAGATCGAGTCTGACGGGTCTCTTTTGAATTTTATAATAAGAAAATGGATAATTTATTTATTTATTTTTTCGTCTGGCAGCGAAGGGTTTAATGCCATGAGCACTGTCTCCTTGTAAACCAACCAACCAACAAAGACGTAACCATGTCTTATTCCTATTTGTCCCTCTCTGTCTCACTATTCACTGGCAGCGAAGGGCTTAATGCCATGAGCACTGTCTCCTTGTAAACCAACCAACCAACAAAGACGTAACCATGTCTTATTCCTATTTGTCCCTCTCTGTCTCAGTATTCACTGGCAGCGAAGGGTTTAATGCCATGAGCACTGTCTCCTTGTAAACCAACCAACCAACAAAGACGTAACTAGGTCTTATTCCTATTTGTCCCTCTCTGTCTCACTATTCACTGGCAGCGAAGGGCTTAATGCCATGAGCACTGTCTCCTTGTAAACCAACCAACCAACAAAGACGTAACTAGGTCTTATTCCTATTTGTCCCTCTCTGTCTCAGTATTCAAGCACAGTGCATCCTCCCTGTCAAGGCCCAGAAACATCAGCCCCCCAAAACGTAGTCCGGATATGAAAGGGGAAAGATCGGTGAATAACTGTTGGGTCACATCTTAGAGGGAATACGGACAGGAATATGAATGTTTCATTGAGGATAACATGGACAAACTATAATAGCTTCAGGGGTGCATGTGGGTCTGCCTGAAGCCTGAATTCAGGCAATTTGGTGCAGGCTCAGGCAGGGATCTGCCTGAAAATAGGGCTCTTCTCATGATGTTTTTGCTCTTAAATGGACGAGTATAGCAGAGGTTATGATGGAAAGTTGAGGCAAAAGGTTTGGTCTCCGCATGCACCCAGGTAGCTTTTTGCACCATGCCCTCTCTCTCACACCAGGGAGTCAACCCTTTTGCCGCCAGCCATTTTTCATCCCCAAAAACCCATTACACTTGACCGGGTAGAGAAAAAAATGTATCTGCAATATTGGGAATTCCTCTGTGATATACATAATATTAGGCCTATCCTTCCAAAATCGAGAAAATAGGATCTTCAAATAACAGGTCCTATTTTGATGCCTCTTAGTGACATGGGTGTTAAACCATTGTGGTTCATTGATGCGACATTGGCGGTGAAAGGGTTAACATGTCCTGTTTTGATGCCTCTTAGTGACATGGGTGTTAAACCATTGTGGTTCATTGATGCGACATTGGCGGTGAAAGGGTTAACATGTCCTGTTTTGATGCCTCTTAGTGACATGGGTGTTAAACCATTGTGGTTCATTGATGCGACATTGGCGGTGAAAGGGTTAAACCATTGTGGTTCATTGATGCGACATTGGCGGTGAAAGGGTTAACAGGGAAATTCCACTGTATTATGTTGTTTAATGCATAGGTTTGGTTTTGTAAACATAACACATTTCCTGTAAAATTACTAAAAATATGATCACAGATTATCAACATTTTCATGACTAATATCACAGATGCCTTATGAAGGTCAAGTATGCCTTTAGACATGGGATGATTCGTTGCTTCAAACATTCAGTTGGCCAATGTTTTGGACATGGGATGATTCATTCGTTGCTTCAAACATTCAGTTGGCCAACGTTTCGGACATGGGATGATTCATTCGTTGCTTCAAACATTCAGTTGGCCAACATTTCGGACATGGGATGATTCATTCGTTGCTTCAAACATTCAGTTGGCCAACGTTTCGGACATGGGATGATTCATTTGTTGCTTCAAACATTCAGTTGGCCAATGTTTTAGCTGGACAAAGATTTTATAATAAATCGAAATATCGCTCTTGTTGCTGATTTTATTTTGTCTTGTCTGGGATGCCTTATGAAATTCAAAGATGAACAAATAATTATTGGTCTATATGCCTGCAAAAATATGTTTATTAACGTGATCGCTTTTGCTTTCATGGTTTTCTTTGAGGCCTCCTTCTGCAGTTCAGCGTCTCCCTGTCTTTTTGCAGCGCTGCGCGTATCTTATGACATCTATCATGCTGATACGTATCTTGTGACATCTATTATGCTGATGCGTATCTTGTGACATCTATCATGCTGATACGTATCTTATGACATCTATCGTGCTGATATGTATCTTATGACATCTATCATGCTGATACGTATCTTGTGACATCTATCGTGCTGATAGGTATCTTATGACATCTATCATGCTGATATGTATCTTGTGACATCTATCATGCTGATACGTATCTTATGACATCTATCTTGTGACATCTATCATGCTGATATCATGTATCTTGACATGACATCTATCATGCTGATACGTATCTTATGACATCTATCATGCTGATATGTATCTTATGACATCTATCATGCTGATATGTATCTTATGACATCTATCATGCTGATACGTATCTTATGACATCTATCATGCTGATATGTATCTTATGACATCTATCATGCTGATATGTATCTTGTGACATCTATCGATATGTATCTTGTGACATCTATCGTGCTGATACGTATCTTATACATCTATCATGCTGATATGTATCTTACATCTATCATGCTGCTGATATCATGTATCTTATGACATCTATCATGCTGATACATATCTTGTGACATCTATCATGACACATCTATCATGCTGATACATATCTATCTTATGACATCTATCATGCTGATATGTATCTTGTGACATCTATCATGCTGATATGTATCTTGTGACATCTATCATGCTGATACGTATCTTATGACATCTATCATGCTGATACGTATCTTATGACTTATGACATCTATCATGCTGATACGTATCTTATGACATCTATCATGCTGATATGTATCTTATGACATCTATCATGCTGATATGTATCTTATGTCTATCATGCTGATATGTATCTTATGACATCTATCATGCTGATAGTGATACGTATCTTGACGTTATTCATGCTGATAGTGATACGTATCTTGACGTTATTCATGCTGATACGTATTTGACGTTATCCATGCTTTGACCTTTGACTGGATGTTGGTTTTTCTGATCTCTGGTTGATGTTAGCGTTATGGGCCAAAGGTAAAGTGAGGATGAGACAGGGTTCGGACTGATCTGTGTAAACAAAATTCCAGGACCAGTTTACTAAATTTCAAGGACTCAATCTGGCATACCGGTCAATGTCGGTTTCGTTTCCGCCTGAGTTGCTTGTGCTTCTGGCCTTGACAATGGCTTTTTAAAACACTTTTGCCCATGCTGGTGATGTCAACATTCTTTTTGCACACTGTGCAGCTAGCTTTCCATTTTGAACTATCTGTTGACGGAGCTAACCAGCTCTGATATTCTTTTTTTTTTGCAGCAAAACATCATTGAAAATGCAGTCTCCTTTCTCCAATTTGTTGGAAAACAGAAGTACGGTAAAGGGAAGTAACTTCAGCGGCAGACAACTTGCGCAAATGTCGTCTGCTATGATCGTGATATTGGGATGACCTTGAAAGTTATTCATTTTTTTTCATTTGAATTTAGTTTTAATCTTCAATATTTTTTGTGGAGAGATTTTTACTTGGATGGATTGAGATTAAGGCATTGGTCAGACGATTTTGAAAATTCCAGGACTTTTCCAGGAGTTTTGGGGCCTTTGCTGTTTTTCAAGCCCTGGAAAAGGCCATGTCAATTTTCCAGGACTTTTCAAGGTTTCAAGGACCCTGTACAAACCCTGATGAGAGCTGAAAGGAAGCTGATTGTCTGCAGTAATGAAAAATCATGGTACAGCTTAGTCTTTTGTTGTGTAAGTGGGTTTACATTTCAGTGCCTCTCTCTCTCTCTCTCTCTCTCTCTCTCTCTCTCTCTCTCTCTCTCTCTCTCTCTCTCTCTCTCTCTCTCTCTCTCTTTTTATGAGTAAGATTGGTGTGTCTCAAAGTTTTATTTATTCATTGTTTGGTGTGACATGCTATTTTATACAGGTTTAGGTCTGATGTTTTTAATCTGGATTTTTGTGTGTGTGTGATTTTACTGCTAAGTATAATTAGTATGTGCCTGAATATTTTTTGTATTTTCCCCAGTATTTTTGTGATGCCTTTGTAAAGCGCAATGAGCCCACTATGGGGTATCACGCTATATAGATATTCATTATTATTAGTCTTTTGTGAGTGACGACGACTCTCAAACTAGGTGGTATCTGCACTCACACATTGTTTAACTGGTTCAACTCTGGCCGATAGCTTTCCTTCACGACCGTTCAACACTAGGCGGTATCTGCACTCACACATTGTTTAACTGGTTCAACTCTGGCCGATAGCTTTCCTTCACGACCGTTCAACACTAGGCGGTATCTGCACTCACACATTGTTTAACTGGTTCAACTCTGGCCGATAGCTTTCCTTCACGACCGTTCAACACTAGGCGGTATCTGCACTCACACATTGTTTAACTGGTTCAACTCTGGCCGATAGCTTCCCTTCACGACCGTTCAACACTAGGCGGTATCTGCACTCACACATTGTTTAACTGGTTCAACTCTGGCCGATAGCTTCCCTTCACGACCGTTCAACACTAGGCGGTATCTGCACTCACACATTGTTTAACTGGTTCAACTCTGGCCGATAGCTTTCCTTCACGACCGTTCAACACTAGGCGGTATCTGCACTCACACATTGTTTAACTGGTTCAACTCTGGCCGATAGCTTCCCTTCACGACCGTTCAACACTAGCCGGTATCTGCACTCACACATTGTTTAACTGGTTCAACTCTGGCCGATAGCTTCCCTTCACGACCGTTCAACACTAGCCGGTATCTGCACTCACACATTGTTTAACTGGTTCAACTCTGGCCGATAGCTTCCCTTCACGACCGTTCAACACTAGCCGGTATCTGCACTCACACATTGTTTAACTGGTTCAACTCTGGCCGATAGCTTCCCTTCACGACCGTTCAACACTAGGCGGTATCTGCACTCACACATTGTTTAACTGGTTCAACTCTGGCCGATAGCTTCCCTTCACGACCGTTCAACACTAGGCGGTATCTGCACTCACACATTGTTTAACTGGTTCAACTCTGGCCGATAGCTTCCCTTCACGACCGTTCAACACTAGCCGGTATCTGCACTCACACATTGTTTAACTGGTTCAACTCTGGCCGATAGCTTCCCTTCACGACCGTTCAACACTAGGCGGTATCTGCACTCACACATTGTTTAACTGGTTCAACTCTGGCCGATAGCTTCCCTTCACGACCGTTCAACACTAGGCGGTATCTGCACTCACACATTGTTTAACTGGTTCAACTCTGGCCGATAGCTTCCCTTCACGACCGTTCAACACTAGGTGGTATCTGCACTCACACATTGTTTAACTGGTTCAACTCTGGCCGATAGCTTCCCTTCACGACCGTTCAACACTAGGCGGTATCTGCACTCACACATTGTTTAACTGGTTCAACTCTGGCCGATAGTTTCCCTTCACCACCCTTCAACACTAGGTGGTATCTGCACTCACACATTGTTTAACTGGTTCAACTCTGGCCGATAGTTTCCCTTCACCACCGTTCAACACTAGGTGGTATCTGCACTCACACATTGTTTAACTGGTTCAACTCTGGCCGATAGCTTCCCTTCACGACCGTTCAACACTAGGTGGTATCTGCACTCACACATTGTTTAACTGGTTCAACTCTGGCCGATAGTTTCCCTTCACCACCCTTCAACACTAGGTGGTATCTGCACTCACACATTGTTTAACTGGTTCAACTCTGGCCGATAGCTTCCCTTCACGACCGTTCAACACTAGGCGGTATCTGCACTCACACATTGTTTAACTGGTTCAACTCTGGCCGATAGCTTCCCTTCACCACCCTTCAACACTAGGTGGTATCTGCACTCACACATTGTTTAACTGGTTCAACTCTGGCCGATAGCTTCCCTTCACGACCGTTCAACACTAGCCCGGTTTGCTGTCATTGCATAGAAATTATATTGGAACTAAAAACATCAAAACGCTACACTGGCACAAACACGTGAAGATGAACAAATAATAAACGAGGTGAAGAAACCCAAATGTTCGTCTTTGAAAAGACTTTGTCGAGGTGAATGAAGACAACACACTAAACTTAGCAATGACCGCAGTGAATTGATGATGTACGTAAAAATAATATAGTTAAAAGAATGCTCAACGGTAACGTTTAGAACATTTCTGGCATCATTTATAATATTAAAAGCTAACGTCTATTAAAGACCCAACAGGTCCGTCAGTGAAAATCACGGGTTTCATGTGTTTCCCTCTCTCACTGGTAAAAAATCTTATTTTGACCAAGTGTGGCTCCCATGCAAATTTCCTCATGCACAAAAACGAGACATCGATCGTATATGAGGAAATTATGTATGTGGGCCACACCGACCCAGAAAAAAACAAGGGGCTTAATCCATCCGGGTGAGTGGGTCTTTAAACATGATCTACGCTATGATGTACTCTCTGTTGAACGGTTGTGCAAGGCATGTACGCTATAGCGTACTTTCATGTAGGGGGAGTTAATCAAACCTTGAGAAAATCCTCCGAAGTCGGAGTGTGGCTGCGCACATGGTGGGATAATCAAAAACGGTCACACACGTAATGTTCCCATCCCTAGTTGGTGTATTTGTACCAAAGCGTTCTATTGCTTCTGCTGCTGGGATGATCCCTGGAGTCTTTAAGCCAGGGAACAACAAGAACAGCAGCAAAACCTTGAGACGAGTTCCCATGAATACAATGTTTCGGGCGTTATGGTTTTTTTTATTCTCCTGTAACCATGTGTAATAACGTAATATATTGTCCTCTGTTCAGAGAAGAGAGAGGACTATGCGATTGTTTCTTTGTTTCCTTTTTTTCACTGACGCCATGGCACGATACCGTTGAAATCCGGTGGGAAAATGTTAACACATCCAATGATCATTTGGGTTGGATGAAAAAGCCTTATCTTTTTTGTGAAACTTTAAATGATGCATGTGTGTAGAAGTTGTGTGTATGTGTAAGTACATGCGTGTGACAGTGTGTGTGTGTGTTTGCTATTCCATTTTTATCCCTTTTTTGTGTACTTTTATATACTGTATTTTGTCCTCTACTTTTCAAGAGGCTTGCTGAAAATGGTTTGAATGTAGAGACATTGGGTATTCACTTGTAGACTCGATTTGTAATATATCAGTGCACACATTACAGTCCCCCCCCCCAACAGTTATTTATTATTAGTAACGCCTATTGTGTACCTTTTTCCTTCACAATAATATCCATTGCAGACAGTTATATGAATTGAAGTAGCCATTCTGAGGTGGGGGGAGTGTTTTTGACGCAAGAATTAATCTTTTATTTAACATGTGTTCGCTTCACAGTGATATTACACGAAGTTGACGCAAATCATGAACAAAAAATTGGGAAAGTGTTTTTTTCGGATTTGAAGATTGGCTGTCGTCTTGAGGTTTTAGGTCCCTGCTATGCGCTGCGTATCTGGGAACAGAAGATTGGCTGTCGTCTTGAGGTTTTAGGTCCCTGCTATGCGCTGCGTATCTGGGAACAGAAGATTGGGTGTCGTTGTCTTGAGGTTTTAGGTCCCTGCCATGCGCTGCGTATCTTGGAACAGAAAATTGGCTGTGCCCTAAGATTTTATTTCTTTTTCTCCTAATTTTTGGGTTCTTCTTCGTCGTTCGCTCAGACAGTTTCCTGTCAATTGAGCGTAGATGCTGCCGTTATGCGCCTAACTAAGAAATAGTAAGGCCCAGTATGTCCGACTTCGGCTGAAGAAATCTTTGTAAGAATGTACAGACAAAAAAACAGGAGAATGGACCAGAAAGATAGCAGATGACAGTAAGCAATGGGAAAAGGCAGAGCCAAGGAGAGTGACAAATTAGAGGAAGTTACAAGCACAGAACTTCCAGAAGGTGGGGGAACTATTTGTAGGAAAGACTCCACGGGGGGGATTTTTGGGTTCAATTCTACATGTTATTCTGTGTAACTGCTTTAAGTAAACTTCAGTGCTGGCCTGGTAAAAAAAATTTAACTAATAAGAAGCGCAAGAAAACTCACACTGTCAATGGTTCAGTTTTGACAACTTTATTGGTTGATCCAAGTTTATTTTTCGCTTTGAAATTGTGGTTAATTGCATTCAAATCGTAATCATTAGTCTCCTTATTACTATCACTGTTAATGGAAACATATTGGATGTTTTCTGAGGCTTGTCTAGGGCTGATGTTTTGGGACTTTTTAAACATTTTGCGCGTTTGTGTGTGTGCATTTATTGTGTGTGTGCGCGCGCGTGTGTGCTTGTGTTTAACATATTTTTTACGTTCATTTGTTTCTATTGATGATTTATTAATAACTTATTTATTATTGTAAGCGCTTAGGGATTATTTAAGATTAAGCGCTAGAAATGCCCATTATTATTATTATTATTATTATTAGGGCACACGTGCATTAGACAGGGAAACCTCATGTGCTTATTTTTCCCTTCTTTCTTTTTCTTATTTACTGATAAGCGCAGGAGGTCTTGGTGTCTAATGTGAGTGTAGCCTTAGGTGTCATCAAACAAACCAAAGCCAATGGAACACACTTTGCTACTGGTTTTTAATATTTTAGCAGTGTGATGTTGTTATTAATTTATACTCCGTACTACGACAAATATGTGACCCAGCGTACTTAAGTCGACTGGTTTCTCCCTGTTATATGTGACCCAGCACCCCGAAAGGGACATTAAGTCGCTGGGATAGTTTCTCACTGTTATATGTGACCCAGCACCACATTAGGGACATTAAGTCGCTGGGATAGTTTCTCCCTGTTATTTGTGACCCAGCACCACGAAAGGGACATTAAGTCGCTAGGCTTTTCTCCCTGTTATATGTGACCCAGCACCACGAAAGGGACATTAAGTCGGTAAATTCGCTGTTTCTCACTGTTTATATGTGACCCAGCACCACGAAAGGGACATTAAGTCGCTGGGCTAGTTTCTCCCTGTTATATGTTACCCAGCACCACCAAAGGGACATTAAGTCTTGGGCTAGTTTCTCACTGTTATATGTGACCCTTAAATCGGGGCTAGTTTCTCACTGTTAGTGCCCAGCACCACCAAACATTAAGTCACTGGGAGTTTCTCACTGTTATATGTGACCCAGCACCACGAAAGGGACATTAAGTCATAGTTTCTCACTGTTATATGTGACCCAGCACCACCAAAGGGACATTAAGTCGCTGGGCTGACTGTTATATGTGACCCAGCACCACGAAAGGGACATTAAGTCGCTGGGCTAGTTTCTCACTGTTATATGTGACCCAGCACCACGAAAGGGACATTAAGTCACTGGGCTAGTTTCTCCCTGTTATATGTGACCCAGCACCACGAAAGGGACATCAAGTCGCTGGGCTAGTTTCTCACTGTAATATGTGACCCAGCACCACCAAAGGGACATTAAGTCGCTGGGCTAGTTTCTCCCTGTTATATGTGACCCAGCACCACGAAAGGGACATTAAGTCGCTGGGCTAGTTTCTCACTGTAATTTGTGACCCAGCACCACGAAAGGGACATCAAGTCGCTGGGCTGGTTTCTCACTGTTATATGTGACCTAGCACCATGAAAGGGACATTAAGTCGCTGGGCTAGTTTCTCACTGCTATATGTGACTCGGCACCATGAAAGGGACATTAAGTCGCTGGGCTAGTTTCTCACTGTTATATGTGACCCAGCACCACCAAAGGGACATTAAGTCGCTGGGCTAGTTTCTCACTGTTATATGTGACCCAGCACCACGAAAGGGACATTAAGTCGCTGGGCTAGTTTCTCACTGTTATATGTGACCCAGCACCACAAAAGGGACATTAAGTCGCTGGGCTAGTTTCTCACTGTTATATGTGACCCAGCACCACCAAAGGGACATTAAGTCGCTGGGATAGTTTCTCACTGTTATATGTGACCCAGCACCACACTAAAGGGACATTAAGTTGGGCTGTTTGTCACTGTTATATGTGACCCAGCACCACGAAAGGGACATTAAGTCTCTGGGCTAGTTTCTCACACTGTTATATGTGACCCAGCACCACCAAAGGGACATTAAGTCGCTGGGCTAGTTTCTCACAACAGGCTTGAAAGTCAAATATTTTTTTTGTCAATTTTGAGTTATGGGTAAATTCGTGTTCTCTAACATCTTATCTTTAATATTTATAAAGTAACCTTTGTGGTCTCT
>CM065697.1:50617806-50637806 GCA_017654935.2 Phymorhynchus buccinoides
TGATGGTCGGATTAGACTGCCCAATGCACACGTGGGTTCCCGCTGGTTCTGTCAACACAGTCAGTGGTGTCTGGTTCGCTTACGTAGCACTGTGCCCCCCTCTCTATGTGTCCCCACTTTCGTCTCTATGTCTCTCCCTCTCTATGTCTCCCCGTCTCCATGTGTCCCCGTCTCCATGTGTCCCCGTCTCTACGTGTCCCCGCCTCTATATGTCCCCGTTTCCATGTGTCCCCGTCTCTACGCATCCCCACCTTTATATGTCCCCGTCTCTATAATTATGCCCCCGTCTCTATGTGTTCCAAAATTCGTCTCTATATGTCCCTCTCTCTATGTGTCCCCGTCTCTTTGTGTCCCCGTCTCTATATGTCCCCGTCTCTATATGTCCCCGTCTCTATGTGTCCCCGTCTCTATGTGTCCCCGTCTCTATGTGTCCCCGTCTCTATGTGTCCCCGTCTCTATGTGTCCCCGTCTCTATGTGTCCCCGTCTCTATGTGTCCCCGTCTCTATGTGTCCCCGTCTCTATGTGTCCCCGTCTCTATGTGTCCCCGTCTCTATGTGTCCCCGTCTCTATGTGTCCCCGTCTCTATGTGTCCCCGTCTCTATGTGTCCCCCGTCTCTATGTGTGTCCCCGTCTCTATGTGTCCCCGTCTCTATGTGTCCCCGTCTCTATGTGTCCCCTGTCTCTATGTGTCCCCGTCTCTATGTGTCCCCGTCTCTATGTGTCCCCGTCTCTATGTGTCCCTGTCTCTATGTGTCCCCGTCTCTATGTGTCCCCGTCTCTATGTGTCCCCGTCTCTATGTGTCCCCGTCTCTATGTGTCCCCGTCTCTATGTGTCCCCGTCTCTATGTGTCCCCGTCTCTATGTGTCCCCGTCTCTATGTGTCCCCGTCTGTATGTGTCCCTGTCTCTATGTGTCCCCGGCTCTATGTGTCCCCGTCTCTATGTGTCCCTGTCTCTATGTGTCCCTGTCTCCGTCTTATTTTTTATCTGGCTGTCTCTTTATCTAACCTTAGCCCTATCCCCAACAAAACACTAAGCTTACCCCTTAATTACTCCTACCCTAACCCTTACCCTAATCCGATGGGACATATAGAGGCGGGGACATATAGAGACACTTAGACATAATTATGTAAACGGCGGCACATAGAGACGGGGACATAATGTATAGAGACGACGACATAATAATACGACGGGGACACATACAGACGGGGACACATACAGACGGGGACACATACAGACGGGGACACATACAGACGGGGACACATACAGACGGGGACACATACAGACGGGGACACATACAGACGGGGACACATACAGACGGGGACACATACAGACGGGGACACATACAGACGGGGACACATACAGACGGGGACACATACAGACGGGGACACATACAGACGGGGACACATACAGACGGGGACACATACAGACGGGGACACATAGAGACGGGAGACATATAGAGACGGGGACATATAGAGACGGGGACACATAGAGGTGGGGACACATAGAGACGGGGACATATAGAGGTGGGGACATATAGAGGTGGGGACATATAGAGATGGGGACACATAGAGATGGGGACATATAGAGATGGGGACACATAGACGGGGATATATAGAGGTGGGTACACATAGAGACGGGGACTTTATGTTATACATAGGCCTATGTATTGTTAACATAGACTTCGGGACTTTACTGGTGGTGCATTGCCTCCGGGCATTGCCTCCAGGATCGTTCCCACAGATCTTTATATCTACTAATGTCCCATATAGTGTCTGTTCCAGACCGGAGGACGTTAGGCATATGTTCATTCAGACGGGAACATATAGAGACGGGGACATCCGGAGATTGACATATGGGATCGGGGACACCATATAGAGGTGGGGACATATATGAGACATATCCAGACCGGGGACGTATAGAGGTAACATATAGAGACATTCAGACGGGGACATATAGAGACGGGGACATATAGAGACATATGGAGACGGGGACATATAGAGGTGGGGACATATAGAGACATATAGAGACGGGGACTTATAGAGGTGGGGACATATAGAGACATATAGAGACGGGGACATATAGAGGTGGGGACATATAGAGACGGGGACATATAGAGGTGGGGACATATAGAGGTGGGGGACATATAGAGACATATAGAGACGGGGACTTATAGAGGTGGGGACATATAGAGACATATATAGAGACGGGGACATATAGAGGTGGGGACATATAGAGACGGGGACATATAGAGACGGGGACATATAGAGGTGGGGACATATAGAGGTGGGGACATATAGAGACGGGGATTATAGAGACGGGGACATATAGAGACATATAGAGATGGGGACATATGGAGACGGGGACATATAGAGAGGGGACATATAGAGATGGGGACATATAGAGGTGGGGACATATAGAGGTGGGGACATATAGAGACATATAGAGACGGGGACATATAGAGGTGGGGACATATGGAGACATATGGAGACGGGGACTTATAGAGGTGGGGACATATAGAGACATATGGAGACGGGGACATATAGAGGTGGGGACATATAGAGACATATAGAGACGGGGACATATAGAGGTGGGGACATATAGAGACATATAGAGACGGGGACATATAGAGGTGGGGACATATAGAGACATATAGAGACGGGGACATATAGAGGTGGGGACATATAGAGACATATAGAGACGGGGACATATAGAGGTGGGGACATATAGAGACATATAGAGACGGGGACTTATAGAGGCGGGAACATATAGAGACAGGGACATACATAGGCCTAGACGGGGACACTTACAGACGGCGACTCATAGAGATGGGGGCACATGGCGCTGATCTCTTCTGTGATTTGTGTGGGAAAGACTGTATTGATTAGCGTCAGCTTCTTACTACTATGCTTTGAATAGAGAATCTGGGACACTGAGACGGAACTGTGGCATAGAGACACGTTGAACGACACTGAACTCTGAAATGGTCTACTGCAGGGCCACCGGCCTGCACGCAATGGAGGCAAGAAAATACCACACGCAACATAACAGAAATAAAACAGAGATTTATAGAATGGAAGTAAATTGAGATGTAATTTTGTCTCAAATTTTAATAAGATGAAAACTCAAGTAAGAATACAGTTTTGTTTCTATAATATTACAACATGGACACATTTTTAAACTGTTTATATCTTCGATGTGCTTTGAAATCACTGACCCCGAGTCGAAATCTTACAATAAGCATTGCATAATCTGGGGGTCGTAACATCAACCAAATATTTTCCAGGTCTATATGTCTACTGACGTGAAAGAACTAGAGAGAGAGGGGGGGGGGGTGAGCATAGATGTACATAGACATACTAACACAGAACCTATCACAGAGATACGACGAAGAAGAAGAGGAAGAGAGGAGAGAGAGAGAGAGAGAGAGAGAGAGAGAGAGAGAGAGAGAGAGAGGAGAGAGAGAGAGAGAGAGAGAGAGAGAGAGAGAGAGAGAGGAGAGAGAGAGAGAGGAGGGGGGGGTGGAGAGCATAGATGGACATAGACATACTAACACAGAACCTATCACAGAGATACGACGAAAGAAGAAGGAGGAGGAGGAGGGAGAGAGAGAGAGAGAGAGAGGAGAGAGAGAGAGAGAGAGAGAGAGAGAGAGATGGCGTGTGTGTGTGTGTGTGTGTGTGGGGGGGGGGGGGGGGGTATCGTTTATTGATCCAGTAAAGTATCTATCAAGCTATCCCCGTTCTGTCTGGTTGGACAGACCGCGGCCCTCGTTAGTATATAGGTTTACAGTCAGCAGTGGACAGACACAGTGCGAACGAACGGCACTTCAACACGCACTAACATGCATCCCACCACAGAGCGACACAGAAGACAGAGAACGAGAAGAACATGAACACAAGAAGAAAGAAGAAGAAGAAGAAGAAGAAGAAGAAGAAGAAGAAGAAGAAGAAGAAGAAGAAGAAAGAAGAAGAAGAAGAAGAAGAAGGAGAAGAAGAAGAAGAAGAAGAAGAAGAAGAAGAAGAAGAAGAAAAAGAAGAAGAAGCAGAAGAAGAAGAAGAAGAAGAAGAAGAAGATGAGCAGAAGAAGAAGAAGAAGAAGAAGAGAGAGAAGAAGAGAGAAGAGAGAGAGAGAGAGAGAGAGAGAGAGAGAGAGAGAGAGAGAGAGAGAGAGAGAGAGAGAGAGAGAGAGAGAGAGAGAGAGAGAGAGAGAGAGAGAGAGAGAGAGAGAGAGAGAGAGAGAGAGAGAGAGAGAGAGAGAGAGAGAGAGAGAGAGAGAGAGAGAGAGAGAGAGAGAGAGAGAGAGAGAGAGAGAGAGAGAGAGAGATATTTAACGATCGAGTATACCTCTTTATTTTTTAAAGGTCACGCAGCTTGCCATCAGAGCGACACATGGCACCAAGTTCTTCTTCTGCGTTCTCAGGTCGTGTGGCCATAATGGGTTAAATGCAAGACGTGGGAAGGTTCAGCTTGTAAGAAAATGCCAGCTGTTCTGGTGGCCCAAGAGGACTTGAGAGAGAGAGAGAGAGAGAGAGAGAGAGAGAGAGAGAGAGAGAGAGAGAGAGAGAGAGAGAGAGAGAGAGAGAGACAGACAGACAGACAGAGAGAGGGGGAGACAGACAGACAGAGAGAGACAGAGAGAGAGAGAGAGAGAGAGAGAGAGAGAGTGAGAGAGAGAAAGAGAGAGAGGGAGAGAGAAAGAGAGAGAGAGGGAGAGAGAGAGAGAGATATGCATTGCGTATGTTCTACCTTGGCTATTTGATTGTCAGGGAGACCTGCAGCCAACAGATTGACCCTGTACACGCATGCACACACATTTGCAGGAGTCGAAAGTCGGTAGACAATTCTGTGGGTGTAACAAGCGTTATGCTTTGAAACAAAAATAAAAGAAGACCGAAACCGGATGTTGATATTGTGCTCAAATGATGTACACTTTACATAAGGGTCATGAACTGTTATCATCAGTTATTATCTTATTAAGCGGCGTATATCGCGCGCGTTTATAACTCGATTCGCTTCTGGTTTGGCACATCTATAGTCACCGTCCCCTTCCAAATACGCAGGCAATCGGTCCAGAAATACGGAGATACGGGCGCCGAGAGGCCGGTAGATACGCGTTTCGCGCATTTGCCAAACCGCGCAAATGACACGGCCGCCTCGGTTGCCGTTGCCATCGCCCCGTTAGGGCTCATAGCAATTTTGAAGCGATTCGGTCGAAAAAACGGCGGAGTTATAAGGCCCGTTGTGTGCTTCAGACATACACACACACACACACACACACACACACACACACACACACACACACACACACACACACACACACACACACACATATACACACACGGACACTTGCCTTTGTATTATATGATATATATTTTGTACACTTGTTTTAAACTGATCGTGACAGTCAGCAGAACTCCAGAAAGGCTTGACATCGACATCCATGGGGCCAAGTTAAAGCAGACAACAGGATTTAAATACATCAGCAGCGTCTTTACTGAAAATGGAAAACTGGAGAGAGAAATAGAAACACGACGCCAGAAAGCAAATGTTGTAAGTTGCCAGCCTGCCCCTCTCCTGAGACACCCCAACATCCCCATGTGCACTAAGGCAAAGTTGGCCAATGTGATTTCCAGTCCAACCCTCGTATACCAGTGCCAGGCATGGACCTTGCCCCTCTCCTGAGACACCCCAACATCTCCATGTGCACTAAGGCAAAGTTGGTCAATGTGATTTCCAGTCCAACCCTCGTATACCAGTGCCAGGCATGGACCTTGCCCCTCTCCTGAGACACCCCAACATCTCCATGTGCACTAAGGCAAAGTTGGTCAATGTGATTTCCAGTCCAACCCTCGTATACCAGTGCCTTGCCCCTCTCCTGAGACACCCCAACATCTCCATGTGCACTAAGGCAAAGTTGGTCAATGTGATTTCCAGTCCAACCCTCGTATACCAGTGCCAGGCATGGACCTTGCCCCTCTCCTGAGACACCCCAACATCTCCATGTGCACTAAGACAAAGTTGGTCAATGTGATTTCCAGTCCAACCCTCTTATACCAGTGCCAGGCATGGACCATAACAAAATCCCTCGACAGAAAACGTCCCATGTGAAATGAAATACTTGAGAAAAGCTGTGAACAAGACCTGGAACAAAACACGATAAGACATGAGGTGATCAGAGAAATGGTAGCAAACACACCGGTCCTTGATCCCATTGAACAACAAAGGATCAAGACAGTGGTTTGGTCATCTCACACGAATGCCTTCCAATCAGCCAGCTCCCCGTGCCTTCAACACCAGGTACTCAGGCTTCATAGCCAGAGGAAGACCAAGACGTCCATGGAGTGATGGGGTGGCAGACACCCTACAACACAGGGTACTCAGGCTGTAGAGCCAGAGGAAGACCAATACGCTTATGGAGTGACGGGGTGGCAGTCACCATACAACACCAGGTACTCTGGCTTCAGAGCCAGATGAAGACCAAGACGTCCATGGAGTGATGGGGTGGCAGACACCCTACAACACCAGGTACTCTGGCTTCAGAGCCAGGGGAAGACCAAGACGTTGATGGAGTGATGGGGTGGCAGTCACCATACAACACCAGGTACTCTGGCTTCAGAGCCAGGGGAAGACCAAGACGTCCATGGAGTGATGGGGTGGCAGACACCCTACAACACAGGGTACGCAGGCTGTAGAGCCAGAGGAAGACCAAGACGTTGATGGAGTGACGGGGTGGCAGTCACCATACAACACCAGGTACTCTGGCTTCAGAGCCAGGGGAAGACCAAGACGTCCATGGAGTGATGGTGTGGCAGAAACCCTACCAGCCCACAACCTGACCATGCTCCGGGCCACCCGGCTTGCCGCAGACAGACAGCTAGGTCTCCTCGCCACGCTCTCCATGGTGCACGCGGACAGTAGAAAGAAGAAAGAAAAGAAGTGTTAACCCCTTGAATTGAAAACATGAAGCTGTCCTACATAACTTTAGGGTATCTACGTTGTGTTGATATACGTAATACGCAGAAAGGCCTAATCAATTCACGTATTTCATATCACCCCTCCTCCACCCCCTCTCTCTCTCACCTTCAGCAACCACACACCACCGTTTCAAATACCACCCAAACGCACACACACAGAGCGGACCAAAGCCGTCCATGCTACTTTCCCCCTTTTCTCTCTCTTTACCCTCTTAACACTTCGCAGCTTCAAAAGCAAAACCAACGCTCACACACACAACACTTGCAGAGTGCCAGAGATTTCACCCTCATAGCGTAGCAGTAAACCTAATAGAGAAGGTGGTAGTATATTATTAATAGTGGTAGTGGTGGCGGCGATTTGCAAGGCTGCATTTTTGTTGTTCGTGTGTATTTTCATTACCTGTGTAACTGTGTCAAGCTTGTTTGTGTAGTATCGTCTGTGTGATGGTTTGGTGTGAATAATAACAATTAAAAATTATAGGCTCGTTTGCGACACAAATCGACGCCAACTTTGATATTGATCGAGTTGCTAAGGAACAATTTCCATCATCTTCATTATCCTCATCTTCGTTTTGCTTTGCGCAGTTTAAGTTGTTGACGTGGGCAAAACACAGTGGATATTATATTATTTTTCTTCATATCTGCCAGGTAAGACAAGCAAGGATAGAACTTCGGGCACGCGCACTTAGATTGAAGACCTTAATTAAATATTAAACATTTGTATTTTACTACTGCGCGTTGTTGTTGTTAATGTAGATGTGGTTGTTGGTCATATCTAGTATTTAGGAACAGTTGCTTATCAATCCAATATTATGATCATAATCATGTTACCTTAAAATAAAATAAACCGTTTCTAATTGACAAGATATTATCTGATCATATGGTGACGATGATGGTGGTGTTGATGATTGTGATGATGATGATGATGATGATGAAATATAATTGTTGCTGCTGCTGTTGTTGTTTTTATTTCCTTCTTTGTTATTCTACTTCTACTTCCCCCCCCCCCCCCCCCCCCCCCCCCTTCTTATTCGTCTAACGCCTTTTATTTCGCTTGATTTACATTTCTTGTCAATCAATGAAATTCTGCTTAACGTCCTCCGGTCTGGAACAGACACAGATGGGACATTAGTAGATATAAAGATGGTGGGAACGATCCTGGAGGCAATGCAACACCAGGAAAATCCCGAATTTGTAGCAATGCAGATGTGTAGAGTGTTTTCGTGTCCAAAACGTCATGATTGAATGACTATTACATTCCACGTCCTCCCGGTCCTAGGGTTGATGTTGTTGAGTGGAGGTTTGACGTCCTCATGGCGGAAAGCCCTTAGGGACAAATTGTTCTGGGTCGATGAAGTGTTACTTGTTGCTGAGTGGAGGTTTGACGTCCTCATGGCGGAAAGCCCTTAGGGACAAGTTGTTCTGGTGCTGGGTCGATGAAGTGTTACTTGTTGTTGTTGAGTGGAGGTTTGACGTCCTCATGGCGGAAAGCCCTTAGGGACAAGTTGTTCTGGTGCTGGGTCGATGAAGTGTTACTTGGTGTTGAGTGCAGGTTTGACGTCCTCATGGCGGAAAGCCCTTAGGGACAAGTTGTGCTGGTGCTGGATCGATGAAGGTCCTAGGGACACATGGGGGACATTAGCTCTAATTTCGATTCGAGAAGGCTTGGGAAGTCATGCTTACTTTTCCCATACTAAGGACAAGCACGAACATAAACTGGTATGCATAACACCCTAGTTTGTATTTCAGCTTCTGGTTTAATAAGATGTTGAGGATAGATTGCTTGGAATAACAAAAATAATGGATTTTTTGTACCGAAATTCAGGAGAATATTATTCGTATATAACTGCTGCTTTCTTTTTCCTAACGTTATGGACTCAATTCGAGTTTTTGAGATTGAGAGTTGTTCTTTGCGTTCTCATTGAGTATCTTTACAGTTATTCACCTACTACTGTTCTTTGAAACATTGTCTTTAGTATTATATTTAGACGAACGCAAAGGGATGTAACTTCAGACGTGTACATGTCTTTCATTTAACGTCTATTCATTTCTCGTGATATTAAGCGGAACTTCAGACGTGTGACGGTATCGCAACCCTCTCTCTATATCTCCTCTCTTTTCTCTCCCCCTCCCCCCCCCCCCCCCCCCCCCACCCCCCATACATTTTCACCAACTTATGACAGTAATGGCCAAGCAGAAGGACGAACAGAATCGAAGAGACAGAAAGAAACAAAAGACAATGAAAACACCCGAACGCCCACTTTAAAACCGTAAATATTTCGAATTCTATTAATTCTTTGTCGCATACACCCAAGAAAAAAGAACCATTGAATGTCATTCTGTGCGTGTGTCCACACCGAGTGCACTGATTCATAGCCCTGAACACGTAGAGCCAAACGTCCACAGCTTTATAACATTCGAAATAAGTGTATACACGTATCTGTATTGTTACTAATTCGGGACTTTCCTGGTGTTGCACTGCCTCCGGACATTGCCTCCAGTATCGTTCCCACCATCTTTGTATCTACTAATGCCCCATGTGTGTCTGTTTCAGACCACAGGACGTTAAGCAGATTTTCATTCCCAGTTTTATTTGCAGTGTTTTTATTGGTTGTATTGCTCTCTCAGCGCTCCTGCTCTCTCTCTCTCTCTCTCTCTCTCTCTCTCTCTCTCTCTCTCTCTCTCTCTCTCTCTCTCTCTCTCTCTCTCTCTCTCTCTCTCTCTCTCCTCTCTCTCTCTCTCTCTCTCTCTCTCTCTCTCGCTCTCTCTCTCTCTCTCTCTCTCTCTCTCTCTCTCTCTCTCTCTCTCTCTCTCTCTCTCTCTCTCTCTCTCTCTCTCTCTCTCTCTCTCTCTCTCTCTCTCTCACCTTATTATTTTGATTGTTATTTAATGTGTTGTAGTACTGTTTCTATTATTGTTACATTTTGCCCTTGGCCTTGTGTTTTCGCTTGTTTATGGATTCCTTTTGTTTGAGGACCTCATGAAAAGAAGCATTTTATGCTTATTGAGCTATTCCTCATTAAAGATTTCAAGTTTCAAGTTTCTCTTTAATTGTTTTGTTAATAACGGTTTCTCTCTGTTTCTTTGTCTGTATGTGTGCTATTTTTTAAAGTTGTAAACGGACCTTGATGAAACTGGTTTGGGGAATATGGGATTAAACCACAAACACAACCACAATCAGGTTTTCTCAAACTGTCATTTAGAAACAGGGGGCGCCACCTGTGGCTACTTAGCAAGTGTGGTTGCACAGAAAGCTAGCGATCAACATATTTCTTTTCTAATTTTTTTTTGTGGGGATTTTTTTATTTTTTATTCCGCTATAAGATCAACCAATACATTTTGTTTTCACTTAATTGCGATCAGTATTTTAATACATTATGCGTTTGATACATATCCTCTTTCATAAGACAAACGTTGGGGTGTTTGGGGAAATACCTCTAAATAACAGCCCTACCATCCTTGTTCTGGTGTATTAGGCTAAATAATCTCCCTTTGCGTCGGTTTGCTCCGTTTAATTGCCATCTCATAGGGCATGGAAACCAGAGGCATTAAAGCTATGGCCAGGGATGGGAATCAGACGGCTATAGACCTTTGTCCAGCTTCTCAACAATGGTATGTTTATAAGGCTTTAGTGGATGCTTAAGATCCTGATCCACACATCCAACTGTAGCTCTACGGCTATCCAACCGTGAGGCATGAATCCGGTGAAATACTGCTGTTGAAAAGAATCGGATGAAACGCTGCCTCGTTCATTACTACGTAGATCCCAATCCCCCCCCCCCCCCCACCCTCCCCTTCGCGAATTTGAAATGAAAAAGAAACCCCCGAAGGCGCTGAAGGGACCCAGAGATGCACTAGCCACGCCTGCCCTATCAACACGAGAGCAGCCCTGCTCCAGCCCCGGAAGTCCGTGTTGTGTTCCTAGGGAGCAGGCACACATACAGGACACATACAGGACCAACCATTCTGTATCAGATGATTATTTCAAGAGATTCGTGTATCGGACTCTACTTGAATATAATGAAGGAAACCAGCGGGATTTCATCAGATCGATAGACAGTAGAGCTTCAACAAATTCTGACCTCACCATCGTCAACGAGTTGTTTATTGTCGCTGCAAAGAAGCTTATGTTTTTTTCTTTTTTGTCTCTGTGCTATGCCTGTTTTCTCTTTATGTCCTGTGTTGTGCTTTTATGCCTGTCTGTCTCCGTCTGTGTGTGTCTGTCTACCCATGTTTCTGTCTGTCTCCGTCTGTGTGTGTCTGTCTACCCATTGTTCTGTCTGGCTCCGTCTGTCTCCGTCTGTCTACCAATGTTTCTGTCTGTCTACCGTCTGTGTGTGTCTGTCTACCTCTGTGTCTGTCTACCGTCTGTGTGTGTCTGTCTACCCATTTCTCTGTCTGTCTTTGTCCGTCTGTCTGTTCTTTGTCTGCTTTTGTCTGTTCTCTCTGTCTCTGTGTCTGCCTGTGCATGAAATAAATGTCACTACCTACCTTGGTCCAGACCTTGAGTAATCCCCCTTTGCAGAATATTGCGCCGTTTATACTACATCTTGACGACACGAAAGGGCGATAATTTTCGGACTGATTTACCCATGCCACCTAGTGACTAGTCAGGGGCAGATAATTTTCTGTGACTATGTACTACTAGTTCCTGACAGGCAAGGGCGATAATCTTAAGTAGGTGGTGTTCGCATCTCAGTGCGCTAGACAGGGGAAGAGAATTTCCAGTAGCCCGGAAAGCCTCCTTTCTTTCTAGATGGCAACGCAAAGTAGTCTTATAGACAGACAAGAGGCAAAGCCTTCAAGGCTCACTCGAACAGGAACATGTGGGACAACAACAAACAAATATTGAGGGGGTGTCTAAAGTACAAGGTTGCCACTCAAATTTTAAAGTACAAATGAAACTATCATTAATGGTTACAACTAAAAATTAAAAAAAGGTACCCGTGCCGAGAATCGGACCCGGAACCATTGGCATGACAGACAGACGCTCTATCAATGAGCTATCGAGGCTCTCAGTGTTGATGAGTTTCTTAACTCATGTTGCTTGTTGAATACTCTCTAACCCACTAATCTAAAACGTTATCTGTTTGTTATCTGTTTACAGTGTTGTTTTAAGTATTTAATTATTCAAATCATTATTGTTTGAAAACTTGCATAGACATCTGTATGCGTGCAAAGTTTCAACAATGTATGCCTTCTATTTCCAGAGAAAATGCCAATGTTAAAGTTTGGAGATCAGACCACGGACACACACACACATACACACAGACACACAACCGAACAACTATCACACTATAGACTTATTTCGTGTTAACTTCATTAACACGAGTGAGCCAAAAAGCATTCAGCGTACCCAAGCAAACAAAGGGCAATCGACATTTTCTCTGGCATCACAACAGTGCGAGTGTTTTTATTGCCCTGCTTGCCTTATTGAACAGAACCATCGGCATTGTGTTCACCCACGGCAGTGTTCAACGTTCTGTCTGGCTTCACCACAAGAAGAGTGACTTTATTGCCCTGCTTGCCTTACTACTGAACAGAACCATCGTCATTGTGTTCATCCAGTGTTCAACGTTCTTTCTGGCTTTACAACAACAAGAGTGGCTTTATTGCCCTACTTGCCTTACTGAACACAACCATCGTCATTGTGTTCATCCAGTGTTCAACGTTCTTTCTGGCTTCACAACAACAAGAGTGGCTTTATTGCCCTACTTGCCTTACTGGACACAACCATCGTCATTGTGTTCATCCAGTGTTCAACGTTCTGTCTGGCTTCACAACAACAAGAGTGGCTTTATTGCCCTACTTGCCTTACTGAACACAACCATCGTCATTGTGTTCACCCACGGCAGTGTTCAACGTTATGTCTGGCTTCACAACAACAAGAGTGCCTTTATTGCCCTACTTGCCTTACTGGACACAACCATCGTCATTGTGTTCATCCAGTGTTCAACGTTCTGTCTGGCTTCACAACAAGAAGAGTGGCTTTATTGCCCTACTTGCCTTACTGGACACAACCATCGTCATTGTGTTCATCCAGTGTTCAACGTTCTGTCTGGCTTCACAACAACAAGAGTGGCTTTATTGCCCTACTTGCCTTACTGGACACAACCATCGTCATTGTGTTCATCCAGTGTTCAACGTTCTGTCTGGCTTCACAACAAGAAGAGTGGCTTTATTGCCCTACTTGCCTTACTGGACACAACCATCGTCATTGTGTTCACCCACGGCAGTGTTCAACGTTATGTCTGGCTTCACAACAACAAGAGTGGCTTTATTGCCCTACTTGCCTTACTGGACACAACCATCGTCATTTCTTGTGTTTAACCTATTTGGGTTACATCTGTTGTACAACATTGTTCCTGTTTTGACGTTTACCAGAAACAGTTACTACGGTATAAACCGCCGCCAAAGAGGTCTGCATATCGGCGGCTAAATGCCAGGAGAGGCCGTACTGCTCTTCTTGGCTAAAGGTAGGCCTACTATCAACCTAAATCAGATATATATGAACTAAAATGACTACCCTTTTCAACTGGGTATCAGTGTTCATAACATGGGTCTGTGATTTGCTGCTTAGCTTTCCCTCTTCTTCTTCGTTATACCGTCCGCCTTCAACATACTGAAGATTCTGACGGTTAGCTAAAAAGAGGTTCTGCACTAGATGGGGTTTGGCTAAGGTGAACTTGGATTGGCATAGGGACGCAGCAGGACACGAAGGGGAAGGGAAGGGGTTGGAGGGCTTAGTGGAGTAGGGTGGAGGGAGGGGATATTTGAACAAGGGGCTGGGGAAGGGGAGGAGGAGGGAGGGGGATTAGATCAGGTTTGTTAAGACATCCACCATGGCTGATGATACTGCCACGGATGGGAGCATGTTTCACTCTGCAATGGTCTTAGGGGAAGAGGGACTGCTGGCGGTACAGAGTCCTGCATGCTGGCAGTTTTGGCACGCCTCAGAATGCAGGTGACGAAACTAACAAAGTATATCATCAAATTACTTCTTGGTTTGTCCTCTGTTCACAATCAGATACACAGACAAACGAACGGACAGACATACATTGTAAACTGACAACGGGAAAAACAACATTACCTCCTGTGTTTATATTTGTTTTATGCGTTATAACGAGCATACAATGACTATCTTGCTCTTCCACCAGGGTAGACTAAGGCGCAAGGCAGCATGCATGCATTTGCACAGTTCCTTTAAAATAATATTTTTCTTCTTGGAGTTGGAGTCAGAATCAATATTGGATGTCTTTCCCCACCCCCACCCCACCCCACCACTGCGAATCCTTTCTTAGACTTAAAACAAATTCAGTGGGATTTGAACCACGACTGTCGGATCCCCAGGTTGAGCCAGCTATCCATCAAGCTATTGCATGACGCAATGGTTCCATCAGGGGATTGTCCTGTCGGTCTGTGCCTTATCACTGGCACCAGTTCCTTTGGTCTGTAGGCCAGGATCTTTTTTTTCGTGCTTGGTCTGTGTCTGTCTGTTTCTTGCTCTGTTTGTGCTTTTGTGTCTGTCTGTCTCTCTCCCCCCCCCCTCTCTCATCTCTCTCTCTCTCTCTCTCTCTCTCTCTCTCTCTTTTCTCTCTCTCTCTCTCTCTCTCTCTCTCTCTCTCTCACTCTCTCTCTCTCTCTCGCTCGTCATGGTGTGTGTGTATGTGTGTGTGTGTGTGTGTGTTGTGTGTGTGTGTGTGTGTGTGTGTGTGTGTGTGTGTGTGTGTGTGTGTGTGTGTGTGTGTGTGTGTGTGTGTGTGTGTGTGTGTGTGTGTGTTGCTATAGAAAACTATGTGCTGCTGTTGTGTATGTTCTGATGTGTTAATGTGTGCTCTTGTCATGATAGGGGCTATTGGCCTACTTCAATAAAATAATTCCGAGTTCTCTCTCTCTCTCTCTCTCTCTCTCTCTCTCTCCCTCTCTCTCTCTCTCTCTCTCTCTCTCTCTCTCTCTCTCTCTCTCTATCTCTCTCTCTCTCTCTCTCTTTGAAGTTAGATTCCAAATAACATTCAATTAAAAACAAAACACTGCCTTTTTTCTTTTTTTTTAAAGTTTTTACCAGCAAAATGACCTCAATCATTCGAAAAGAGATTTACTCTTTACTCACATGAAACTGCATGAATTTCAAAAGGCATAAAAAATCAATAGCAATAAGAGAAAAGCTTTTTCATTCCTTAGTGTTCTCTTTTAACTCTAGATTTGAATCGTTGGCATGTTTTTCTTGTGTGTGTGTGTGTGTGTGTGTGTGTGTGTGTGTGTGTGTGTGGTGTGTGTGTGTGTGTGTGTGTATATGTGTGTGTGTGTGTGTGTGTGTGTGTGTGTGTGTGTGTGTGTGTGTGTGTGTGTGTGTGTGTGTGTGTGTGTGTGTGTGTGTGTGTTTGCTTGTGTGTGTGTGTGTGTGTGTGTGTGTGTGTGTGTGTGTGTGTGTGTGTGTGTGTGGGTGGGTGTGGGTGTGGGTAGGAGGCGGTGGTGAAGGTAAGGTTACGCCTATTTCCAGTGTAACAATAAAGAATACATTTACAACACAATTGCTGCATATATGTGTGTGTGTTTTTCTCTCGTGCAGAGACAAACACACATACACTATCTTAGACGCAAACACATACTAACCTACACACGCAGAGACAAAAAGACACACGCATGTAGGCGCACACATACACATACACATACGCGTATGTACGCACATAGAGTGATGCACGCGAATAAACGCACGCACACATGCACTCATGCGCAGGCACACAGACACACATATATACACAGAGCATTTTTCTTACACATACAGACTAACGCACACATTCGGAGACAGACACACATCTCTCTCTCTCTCTCTCTCTCTCTCTCTCTCTCTCTCTCTCTCTCTCTCTCTCTCTCTCTCTCTCTCTCTCTCTCTCTCTCTCCTCTCTCTACCCCTCCCCCCCCCTCTCTCTCTCTCTCTCTCTCTGCCAATACTTTTACCGTTGAAAAATAAAGGTTCATTTGATTTCCTCTCTCTGTCCCTCTCCCCCTCTCTCCTGCTCTCTCTCTTTTAATCATATAGCAAAAAGCCAAGCGTGTGTGTGTGTGTGTGTGTGTGTGTGTGTGTGTGTGAAACACAAAACGGGCATTATAACTCCGCCGTTTTTCGACCGAATCGCTTCAAATTTGCTATGAGCCCTAACGGGGCGATGGCAACGGCAACCGAGGCGGCCGTGTCATTTGCGCGGTTTGGCAAATGCGCGAAACGCGTATCCGCCGGCCTCTCGGCGTCCCTATCTCCGGTATTTCTAGACCGATTGCCTTCGAATTTGGCAGGTAGATGACTGGGGACAGTGTGTACTAAACTGGAAGCGAATCGATTCATAAACGCGCGCGATATGTGCTGCTTCACTTTTTCAAGATATATAAAACAAGATATACAAAAATTAGAAAGAAACAAACAAACAAAAGTAATAATATCATATTTTGCTGACCCAGCAAAACCAGTACTCAGCATTACCAGTACTAGGCGTTACCAGTATTGGGCTTTACTGGTACTCGGCGTTGGCTAGTCATATAATAAAAAGGCAAGTGTGTGTCTGTGTGTGTGTATGAAACACAAAACGGGCCTTATAGCTCCGCCGTTTTTCGACCGAATCGCTTCACATTTGCTATGAGCCCTAATGAGGCGATGGCAACGGCAACTGAGGCAGCCGTGTCATTTGCGCGGTTTGGCAAATGCGCGAAACGCGTATCCGCCGGCCTCTCAGCGCCTGTATCTCCGGTGTTGCTGGACCGATTGCCTTCAAATTTGGGAGATAGATGACCTGGGACGGTGACTATCGATGTGCCAAACCGGAAGCGAATCGAATCAGCAACGCGCGCGATATACGCCGCTTCACCTTTTCACAAATAACTCTGCCGTTTCTTAGCCGAATCGCTTCCAATTTGCTGTCAGACTTGCCTGGCAGAAAATTTGACGAGAATCAGGGTCGCGTTCCAGAAGGGTTAACGTTATGTAGCGTGAGCTAAATCGGCAAAAACGGTACTAAGAAACACCTCTATCACCGACGTTTGCCAAAAACGATTTGTGACTACTCCAATACTGACTCGTGGTGAACTATCACGTGACTAGCATGGAGTGAATACATTTCTTGTTGTCGATTGGTCCAATAAAGTTTGTTTAAAATAAATTTAAAAAATTGACCAATCAGACAAGAGCTTGTAATATTCTTCCGCAAACGTTTTCTAAAGTGTTTGCCGTAAGCGTTATTCGCTATCGTTATCTAGAGAAACTCGCCCCAGGAGAGGGCGTCACTCTCAGAGCAGCGCCAACAGGAAACGGGGCCTTATAACTCCGCCGTTTCTTAACCGAATCGCTTCAGATTTGCTGTACTCAGCGTTACCAGTACTTGGCGTTACCGTTTCTAGGCATTACCGTTACTATGGAGAGCGCATCACTCTCAGAGCAGCGCCAATGGGAAACTGGGCCTTATAACTCCGCCGTTTCTTAACCGAATCGCTTCAAATTTGCTGTACTCAGCGTTACCAGTACTTGGCGTTACCGTTACTAGGCGTTACCGTTACTAGGCGTTACCGGTACTCGGAGTTGCGCTAGTCATTATAAAACAAGTGTTCCTGTCGTCAGTCTTTTGTCTTCACTCTCACTGCCTGTCTCTGTTTACCCCTCTCTCTCTGTCTGTCTCTCTCTCTGTCTGTCTCTCTCTCTCTGTCTCTCTCTCTCATTCTCTCTCTGTCTATTTTTGTGCATGTATTCTCTTGTACATTTCAATATCTCTCTCTGTCTTTCTATCATCTTTCTCTGTCTCTGTCGATCCGTGTCTTCCTCCTCACCACACTCCCTCTCTCTCTCCCCTCTCTCTTTCACTCTCCACCTAACGACAGGTCTTTATATAGGGGACGGGGGACACAAACCACCCACTTGGGTGGAAATGTGCCCTTCCATAAATCATGCTACTTACTGCACACTGCTGACAGGAAAAGGGCTAACTGAGAGGGGGGGGGGGGAGAGAGAGAGAGAGAGAGAGAGAGAGAGAGAGAGAGAGAGAGAGAGAGAGAGAGAGAGAGAGAGATTGATTGATTGATTGATTGATTGATTGATTGAATTTTATTTATAGAGGGTAATAGAGTAAGCAATAACATGCTTTTTTACATCCAGCCCTCTGGACAGAATACATTTATAAAAGTAGAAAATGAAAAACAAAAATAAACACATACAAAGTAATGTAAAGCATGCAAAAAACATCCCTATATTGTAACACATCAATAACAAAATCAAACCTATTATTATTAACTATACTCATTATTAACATTCAAAATGTGTGACGTAAGCGCATACACACGGGAAAATAAAACGCAATCCTACTTTTCACACTCAAAGAAGTGCACAAACATATAAAAAAAAAAACCTCAATCATACTTCATCATTAAAATGTACTTATTTGAAAAGAAACCCATGCACATAATAAGTCAAACATAATATTACTTTACCTACTCATTTTAACATGCACAATTTAAAATGTAAATACATGTACGTACCCATGGCAACATGAGACCTATTCCTACATTACATTATTCATTTTTAGCATAAACAAATTAAAAAGTAAACACACACTCGTAACAAAAGCAGACCAAGTCATATTGTTTGCAAGCGAATACACATATTAAAAAGTAAATACTACTCATAACGAAATCAAGCCTAAGCCTACTTTCTAGTCCTCGTCTTTAACATGCACATAAGTAAAACTTAACTCATCACAAAATTAAGACTAATCCTTATTTTACATACTCGTAACATGTAACTTACACATTTTAAATTTAAAGCCGATACACATAATAAAATCAAGCCTAAGCCCATTTTACATACTGATCTTAAAAATACATCAAACGTAAATGTAAGCACATATACATGACAGAATAAAACAAATCATATTATACATACTCATTTTTAACATACACACATTTTGGAATAAACACTTATACATAGCAAAATAAAACCCAATCCTATAATAATAATAGTAGCAATAATAATGATAATAATAATAATAATAATAATAATAATAATAATAATAATCATTCATATAGCGCTAAACATAGTAGTATGCCCGTTGCGCGTTACAAAAGCAACAATGAAAGATGGAAAACATTAATTAAAATCAACAAGAAAGTCATACCACCAACATTCGAATACAAAGAAATAAAGTAACGATAACATGATTTTCACTCACAAAGACATCCACCCTCGTTCGCCAACACTGTCACTCTCTAATAACACATCACACTCACAAAAACTAATAAAAATGTAAACAGGTAACAGGAAGGAATGCACCAATTAATGCGTGCGTACACACGGCCCATACTCTCTCTCTCCCCCCCCTCCCTCTCTCCCCCCCTCTCCCTCTCTCTCCTCCCCTTCTCTCCTCTCTCTCCCCCTCTCTCTCCTCTCTCTCTCTCCCCCTCTCTCCCCTCTCTCTCCCCCTCTCTCTCTCTCTCTTTCCCTCTCTCTCTCATCATACAGGATCCCCAGTACAATAATATCAAAGAAACACTTTTCGTTACATAAATATAAACATTCTGGCTAAGTCACAATATACAAAATATAACAATATAAGCCTAAACTAATGAACCAACTAAATTTGTATACTAAATAATTATGTTATGACACTAAACACACACACGCGCGCGCGCACACACACACACCACACACACACATGAGAGAGCGAGCGAGAGAGAGAGAGAGAGAGAGAGAGAGAGAGAGAGAGAGAGAGAAGAGAGAGAGAGAGAGAGACGAGAGAGAGAGAGAGAGACGGAGAGAGAGAGAGAGAGAGAAGAGAAGAGAGAGCGTAGACGAGAGAAATAGATAGACTGAGTGAGAGAGGGAAGCATAGCTTTAACAATCATAACATTATAAACACTGATACATGACAAAGTCGAGCCTAGTTACTTGTAGGCCTACTTCGCATATTCAACTAAAAAATAAACCTAATAGTAAACACACAATATCAGAGTATGTGTGTGTGTGTGTGTGTGTGTGTGTGTGTTGTGT
>CM065697.1:50640306-50645306 GCA_017654935.2 Phymorhynchus buccinoides
ACTCGAAATGAGGATAACTGAATAAGTAACAATACTTCTTTTCATCAGGTCCTCTAAAATAAAAATGAACAAAACTCCGAACAAACAAACAAGTAGATCAATCAATCAATCACCAATAATCAACTAAGAGAGAGAGATATATATAGAGAGAGACAGAGAGACAGAGCGACAGAGAGACAGAGAGACAGAGAGACAGAGATATATATATAGAGACAGACAGACATACAGACAGAGAAAGAAAGAGAGAGAGAAACAGAGACAGAAATGGAGAGAGAGAGAGACAGAGACGGAGAGAGAGAGAGTGAGAGAGAGAGAGAAAGAGACAGACAGACAAGCAGACAGGGAAAGGCAGGCAGGCAGTCCAAACATTACGGGCAGAAAATGAACACTTTATTGGCACATAAATCCAGCCACTGATTGACTTATTATAATATAGAATACTAAGGTCAGCCGAGACGCCATGGTGGAGTTTAGGGTAGGTCAGGGTAGGTGCGTGACTTCGTGACATTACAGTGTCTCAGTCATTACCTGGTTTCAGCTACCAGGACAGTTCGCGAGTTTACAGGATAAATGGAGCACAGCGGAGAGAGGGGGTGGGCGGGGTGGAGGGAGAGGGGTGGACATAGAGAGAGAGACAGACAGAGACAGACAGAGAGAGAGGGAAAGGAAGAAAGGAGAGAGAGAGAGAGAGAGAGAGAGAGAGAGAGAGAGAGAGAGAGAGAGAGAGAGAGAGTCAGACAGACAGACAGATAAGCAGGCAGAGAGAGGGAGAGAGACAGACAGACATTTAGACAGATTTAGACAGACAAACAGATACGGTTGACACGGTTGTCACCGACTCATAGCACATACCATAGCAAATAAATAATAAATGAATAACTAAATAACTAAATGAATAGGCAAATAGATGCGCACATAATTAATTAAGCACTCACATATAAACAATTATTAGTGCACAAGTACAATCATATAGTATACAATGATACACAGATACATTTCTGCAATAAAGTTCAAGGCACAGTGTAAATACCTCCCCTAGAGCGAGACTCCCCAACCTATTGTGGCGGTACCACAGCCAATGAGGCTTAACCGAGGCATGGTCACTGCTACACTTATCTCGGGACTTTACTGGTGTTGCACTGCCTCCGGGCATTGCCTCCAGTATCGTTCCCACCATCTTTGTATTTACAAATGTCCCATATGTGTCTGTCTGTTCCAGACCGAGAGGACGTACGTAAAACACCATTTGTTTCATTTCAGACTCCCAAACATCTGGCACGAAAGCAACGACAGACAAACAGAGAGAGAGAGAGAGAGAGAGAGAGGAAGAGAAACAGAGAGAGAGAGAGAGAGAGAGAGAGAGAGGAGAGAGAGAGAGAGAGAGAGGAGAAGACAGAGAGAGAGAGAGAGAGAGAGAGAGAGAGAGAGAGACAGACAGACAGAGACAGAGAGAGACAGAGAGAGACAGAGAGCAAAAGAAACAGATAGACAGACAACGTTAGGGGAGGTATTGCTGATGCATCGTATTGTCTTGGACTGGCTGATCTTGATCAAAGGGTGAAATGTCAACGGAACTACAGGGAAATGTACAGGTTGGCAAGGGAGATAAGAAGAAGAAGAAGGAGAAGGAGGAAGAAGAAGAAGAAGAAGAAGAAGAAGAAGAGGAGGATGAAGGAGAAGAAGAAGAAGAAGAAGGAGAAGGAGAAGAAGAAGAAGGAAGAGGAGGAGGAGAAGAAGAAGGAGAAGAAGAAGAAGAAGGACTGAGAAGGAGAAGAAGAAGGAAGAAGACATAAGAAAAAGAAGAAGAAAGAAGGAGGAAAAGAAAAGAGGAGGAGTAGGAGAAGGAGAAGGAAGAAAGAGGAAGAAGAAGAAGAAAGAAGAAGAGAAGAAAGAAGAGAAGAAGAAGAAATAAGAAGAAGAAGAAGAAGAAGAAAGAAGAAGAAGGAAGAAGAAGAAGAGGAAGAAGAAGAAGAGAAAAAGGAGAAGAAGAAGAAGAGAAGAAGAAAGAAGAAGAAAGAAGGGCAAAGAAGAAGAAGAAGAAGAAGAAGAAGGAGAAGGAAGAAGAAGCAGAAAGAGAAGAAGAAGAAGAAGAAGAAGAAGAAGAAGAAGAAGAAGAAGAAGAAGAAGGAAGAAGAAGAAGATATGCTTGTGGAACGAGAAGGAGAAGAAGAAGAAGAAGAAGGAGAAGAAGAAGGAGAAGAAGAAGAAGAAGAAGGAGAAGACGCAAAGAAGGAGAAGAAGAAGAAAAGAATAAGAAGAAGAAGAGAAGAAGAAAGAAGAAGAAGAAGAAGAAGAGAAGAAGAGAAGAAGAAGAAGAAGAAGAAAGAAGAAGAAGAAGAAGAAGAAGAAGAAGGAGAAGAAGAAGAAGAGAAGGAGAAGAAGAAGAAGAAGGAAGAATAAGAAGAAGAAGACTGAAAGAAGAAGAAGAAGAAGAAGAAGAAGAAGAAGAAGAAGAAGAAGAAGACGAAGAAGAAGAAGGAAGAAGAGAGGAAGAAGAAGAAGAAGAAGAAGGAGAAGGAGAAGAAGAGGGAGAAGGAGAAGGTCTGAAGAAGAAGGAGAAGAAGAAGAAGAAGGGGAAGAAGGAGAAGAAGAAAAGACGAAGAAGGAGAAGAAGAACAAGGAGAAGAAGAAGAGAGGGGGGAGAGGGGGGGGGGAGAAAGACAGACAGAGAGGGAAAGATGCATATGTGACAGAGAGAGAGAGAGGGTGGGAGTGGGAGGGAGAAAGACAGAGACAGAGAGGGACAGATACATAGTGACAGGGAGAGGGAGGGAGGGGGGAGAGAGAGAGAGAGAGAGAGAGAGAGAGAGAGAGAGAGAGAGCGAGAGAGATGAGAGAGAGAGAGAGAGCGAGAGCGAGAGAGAGAGAGAGAGAGACAGAGACAGAGACAGAGACAGAGAGACAGAGAGACAGAGAGAGACAGAGAGACATCTAGCATTGGAAACGTATTCCTCACAGTTCGATGCTATCCTTTGATCATGGAGCCCAGAAAATAACCATGTGCTCCGTGATTCTTTTTTTTCTTTTCCTTTTCTTACTCTTTCTTTTTTGATGTCCTTATTCATCTGTTTCGTTCTGTTCTGTTCATGTTGCAGGCAGGCGCCATTTCCTTGGGACTAGCGGACTGTTCTTCGACATCAATCCAAGAAAGACATCCGTCTTCAAAGGACCCCAGATTTCTCCCCTGTGTTCGACTGCAAATAGGATTTCGAATAATCTTCTTCGTATTGATTCCTGTAATGCGTGTGGCTGGAAAAGATTAAGAGCCCCTTGAGTCAACGTTTCTTGATTAATTATAGAGCTAATCCCTGATTAAATCATAGAGATTTGCTTTGTTCTGTCTGTGATTTAGCGGATGTTTGCTCCGGTGATCGTGGACGTCTGTTCTAACGGTGAGTTAAACAAGCAGGGACTCAATTTATTCAATCCATTGGATAACGTTTTCCACTAAATTCCGACAGCTGATTTGTCAACATTTCATGTCAAAACGATAATTGTTTTTAGAGAGAAAGAGAGTAAATAAAATAGAGAAAAAAGGTTTCTGTTTAAAGAACTTGTGTATGTCATATGGAAAACACATATTGTTCAAAAACTATTGTTGCCATTTTGCGAGCAAGAGGACAGCAAAAAACAACACAAAACCACCACCACCACCACCACCAACAACAACAACAAAACAAACGATCAAATCTAGTTTTAAAGTGTCTGTGATAATTATTTGCCCAACACAGTTCCTTCGATTCCTACATTTGAACATCGAATGATTTTGGTATGCAATTACAAAGCTGAAATTCAAGAACAATAAAACCTCTTGTGATTAGTAGACAAATATCACATTAAGTGCTTGTGGCATTTGATCTGGTGATAAACAAAAATTTCACTTCTGCAGAAAACAACCTAAGTGTCGTGTGCATCAACAGAGCGTGTCGTGTGCAGCTCAAGAGTGTCGTGTGCACAAAAGGCAGTTCTTTTGGGGAAAAGCTAACTTGATTCAATCCAGTGTCCGCCCGCTGTCATGGACAAGGAAACGATGGTGGCCAAAGGCAGCGGTGATGGTCCAAACCTTGGCGGTCAGGCGCAGCCCCTGAACCCTACCCCTGAGGATGTTCATACCGCTCTGCCGCCCGCCAGGAGAATATGTCATCACATGCATAGACTGGAAAAGTGAGTACTGTGTGTGTGTGTGTGTGTGTGTGTGTGTGTGTGTGTGTGTGTGTGTGTGTGTGTGTGTGTGTGTGTGTGTGTGTGTGTGTGTGTGTGTGTATGTATGTATGTGTGTGTGTGTGTGTGTATGTGTGTGTGTGTTGTGTGTGTGTGCGTGTGTGCGTGTGCGTGCGCCGTGCGTGCGTGTGCGTGCGTTGTGTGTATATAGGTGTGTGTATGTGTGTGTGTGTGTGTGTGTGTGTGTGTGTGTGTGTGTGTGTGTGGTGTGTGTATATGAATGTGTGTGTGTGTGCGCGTATGCGCGTGCGTGCGTGCGTGCATGTGTGTGTGTGATTGGAATTTTGTTGGTTTTTGTATTGTTTGTTTGTGAGGTTTTTGTGTATGTTTTTTGCTGCTGTAGTTATCAGAGAAAAAAAAGAATACGACTTAATGTTTTTTTGTGTTTGTAAGTTGGTCTATTAATTTCGATTCTTTCAGTGATAATTATTGTAATGCTGTTGTCTGTGCTGCTTTTTTCTAATAGTCTGTCTATCTGTTTGTATGTATGTATGTCTGTGTCAGTCTGTCTGCTTGATGTTGTTATCCCCGTAAAGGGGAATGTATAGTCTGTCTGCCTGCCTGCCTGTCTGTCTGTGCTTGTATTAACATTATGCTAGGGTAAGACGGGGTAAAAAGCCCATGGGCGGGTAAGAAGCCCATGCTAATTATCTCATGAAATGAAGCAAATTTCTGTCAAAGTTTGCCCATGAGACGAGTGTTAATGTTTAGCGTTCGTCTCATGGGCAAATTGTCATTGAAATATGCTTCATGTCATGAGATAATTGTCGTGGGCTTCT
>CM065697.1:50650306-50655306 GCA_017654935.2 Phymorhynchus buccinoides
ATCACAGGTACAATAGTGAGATAGGGCAACGAGAAGACTTCTATAAAGCCCTATCACAGGTACAATAGTGAGATAGGGCAACAAGAAGACTTATATAAAGCCCTATCACAGGTACAATAGTGAGATAGGGCAACGAGAAGACTTATATAAAGCCCTATCACAGGTACAATAGTGAGACAGGGCAACAAGAAGACTTCTATAAAGCCCTATCACAGGTACAATAGTGAGACAGGGCAACAAGAAGACTTCTATAAAGCCCTATCACAGGTACAATAGTGAGACAGGGCAACAAGAAGACTTCTATAAAGCCCTATCACAGGTACAATAGTGAGACAGGGCAACGAGAAGACTTCTATAAAGCCCTATCACAGGTACAATAGTGAGACAGGGCAACGAGAAGACTTCTATAAAGCCCTATCACAGGTACAATAGTGAGATAGGGCAGCGAGAAGACTTCTATAAAGCCCTATCACAGGTACAATAGTGAGACAGGGCAACAAGAAGACTTCTATCAAGCCCTATCACAGGTACGATAGTGAGACAGGGCAACAAGAAGACTTCTATAAAGCCCTATCACAGGTACAATAGTGAGATAGGGCAACGAGAAGACTTCTATAAAGCCCTATCACAGGTACAATAGTGAGACAGGGCAACAAGAAGGCTTCTATAAAGCCCTATCACAGGTACAATAGTGAGACAGGGCAACAAGAAGACTTCTATAAAGCCCTATCACAGGTACAATAGTGAGATAGGGCAACGAGAAGACTTCTATAAAGCTCTATCACAGGTACGATAGTGAGATAGGGCAACAAGAAGACTTCTATAAAGCCCTATCACAGGTACAATAGTGAGACAGGGCAACGAGAAGACTTCTATCAAGCCCTATCACAGGTACAATAGTGAGACAGGGCAACAAGAAGACTTCTATAAAGCCCTATCACAGGTACAATAGTGAGACAGGGCAACGAGAAGACTTCTATCAAGCCCTATCACAGGTACGATAGTGAGACAGGGCAACAAGAAGGCTTCTATAAAGCCCTATCACAGGTACACTAGTCCGATAGGGCAGCGAGAAGACTTCTATAAAGCCCTATCACAGGTACAATAGTGAGATAGGGCAACAAGAAGACTTCTATAAAGCCCTATCACAGGTACACTAGTCCGATAGGGCAACAAGAAGACTTCTATAAAGCCCTATCACAGGTACAATAGTGAGACAGGGCAACAAGAAGACTTCTATCAAGCCCTATCACAGGTACATACAATAGTGAGACAGGGCAACAAGAAGACTTCTATCAAGCCCTATCACAGGTACGATAGTGAGACAGGGCAACAAGAAGACTTCTATAAAGCCCTATCACAGGTACAATAGTGAGATAGGGCAACAAGAAGACTTCTATAAAGCCCTATCACAGGTACAATAGTGAGACAGGGCAACAAGAAGGCTTCTATAAAGCCCTATCACAGGTACAATAGTGAGATAGGGCAGCGAGAAGACTTCTATAAAGCCCTATCACAGGTACAATAGTGAGATAGGGCAGCGAGAAGACTTCTATAAAGCCCTATCACAGGTACAATAGTGAGACAGGGCAACAAGAAGGCTTCTATAAAGCCCTATCACAGGTACACTAGTCCGATAGGGCAGCGAGAAGACTTCTATAAAGCCCTATCACAGGTACAATAGTGAGATAGGGCAACGAGAAGACTTCTATAAAGCCCTATCACAGGTACAATAGTGAGACAGGGCAACAAGCAGTCTTCTATAAAGCCCTATTACAGGTACACACAAAAGTGAGATAGGGCAACAAGAATACTTCTATGAAGCCCCTTGTCTCTCTGTCTGAATCTGCCTCATTGTCTCTCTCTCTCTTGTGCCTCTCTGTCACCCTCTCCTACTCTGTCTATCTACCCCCCCCCCCCTCTCTCTCTCTCTCTCTCTGTCTCTCTCTCTCTCTCTCTCTCTGTCTCTCTCTCTGTCTCTCTCTCTCTCTCTCTCTCTCTCTCTCTCTCTCTCCTCTCTCTCTCTCTCTCTCTCTCTCTCTCTCTCTCTCTTTTCCCTCCTCCTCCTCTGCTGACGTGGCAATGCTTGGTGTCTATTTTACTTGATTGTTTTTTGCTGTGTTTTCGATTTGTTGGAATAATTCGGTTACCATAACGACACGCACCCCTTCATGAGTGGCAATGGCCTCAAGTTGATTGCACTTCTTGCTTGTCTGCCTGTCTGTCTGTCTCCCCGCTCTCTTTCTCTCTCCCTCCCCACTCTCCCTTCCTCTGTCTATGTCTCTCTACCGACATACCTCTCTCCGTCTCTCCCTTTCTCTTCCCCTCTCTACCTGTCCCTTTCGGTCTGTCTGTCTGTCTCTCTGTTTTGCTTAACCGTCTCTGTGTCTATCTTTCTGTCTCTGCCTGTCGCTGTCTCCCTCTGTGTCGCTGCCCCCCCCTCTCTCTCTCTCTCTCTCTCTCTCTCTCTCTCTCTCTCTCTCTCTCTCTCTCTCTCTCTCTCTCTCTCTCTCTCTCTCTCTCTCTCTCTCTCATATATATCAGCCATGGCTAACAGATGAAATTAAAGCTGAATCTAATGTTCGTGAAAATTTATTCAAACAGTCAGGAAAAGACGATGATTATAAAAAACAACGAAACTTGGTAACCTCTATGAAAAGAGACGCACAGAAGAAATATTTTAGTAAGTTAATCTCTTCAAAATCAGATACAAAATCTTTATGGAAGGCGATAAATCAGCTGTCTGGCAGGAATGCAAGTTCCACTGCTTCTTCGTCTGAATTGTCAGTTGAGGACCTAAATTATCATTTTGCTACAGTAGCAGAGAAGCTTGTAAATATGGACCGTACCAGTAATAATGATTTGTCAATGATTAAAGAATTTTGTGATTCAAAAAACATTAAATCTGAACTTAAGTTTGAATATATTGCTGTACATGATGTATATATGGAGCTGTGTTTATTGAATACGTCTAAATCTCGAGGTTTGGATAATATAGATAATAACATTTTGAAAGCGTCTGCACCAATTATTACTGAACACTTAACATACATTTACAATCTTTGTATTGAAAAAAGTCATTTCCCACAAGCTTTTAAAGATGCAAAAGTACTGCCACAATTTAAATCAGGTGATCCAAACGATTGTACAAACTACAGACCTATATCAATTTTATCTATTTTGTCCAAACCTCTCGAAAAACACCTTAAAAAACTGCTCCAGTCTCATTTTGACACACACAATCTGTTTCACCCTAATCAAAGTGGCTTCAGAAAGAATCATTCCTGCCACACAGCACTTACTAACCTCATTGAACAATGTCATATGAACATAAATAACGATCTTATCACAGGGGCTATATTTGTAGATTTTGCAAAAGCATTTGACACCATTGATCATAACCTTCTCCAAAGAAAGCTAACTCTATATGGTCTGTCAACAGAATCGGTTAGTCTCATAACATATTTTCTATCCAACAGGCGGCAATTGGTCCATCGGGACTGTAAATCATCCTCATTAATATCAGTAAAGTATGGTGTGCCTCAGGGCTCAGTCTTGGGTCCCATTCTTTTCACTATTTATATAAATGATTTACCTTTACACATCTCCTGTCCCTGTGAACTTTTTGCCGATGATACTACTTTACACGACAAGAACAAGACTGCTGACTTAGTACTTACCAACTTACAAAATGACGTGAATAGCTTAGTGACATGGACTGAATATAACCACATGGTCCTTCATCCTAAAAAAATCAAAGCTTATGCTAATTACCACAAGACAAAAGCGACAGAACATAAAGTCTGATTTACCAAAAATTATAGTACATGACAAGTTTATAGAAGAAGTGGACTCGCATACTATACTTGGTCTGGGGGTTGACAACAATCTTTCTTGGTCGTACCATGCATCTATTCTCACTCGTAAGTTATCCAAAAAAATATTTCAACTAAACAGAATCAAGCACTTTCTTGATATTCACACCAGAAAACTCTTCTTTCATGCATATATTCAGCCTGACATTGATTATGTTTCAACTTCTTGGGATCAAGCAAGCAAAAACTGTCTAAGACATTTAGAAAGTATTTATAAACGTGCAATTAAACTAATTCTTCTTAAATCATCAACACTACAAATTTCTGATTATAAAATTGTTAACATACTTCCCTTCCACTCCAAATGCCAATTTAATAAGGGTGTATTTATGTATAAAATCTTAAATGGACTCGCACCTCCTTATTTATGTAAAAGGTTTCCTGTAACTCAGGTGCGGAATAAAGAAACCATACTCCTCCCCCGACCTAGAACAGACTTATTTATGTCATCGTTAACATACTCAGGTGGAAGGTTATGGAATGAAATCCCCGAGTACATAAAAACTAAAAGCACATTGCTGTCATTTAAAAGATGCTTTAATAAATATTTATTCGAAAGGTTATAACAGTCATTCCCCTTTTATAAACTTGTCTATTGTGCATGTTATAATTTTAGTAAATGCGCATGTCTGTAGCTATGCTCCTACTACCTGATATTGTAAAATTGTCAATTGATTACTTGTCTAACTATGATTTATGTGTGTGAAAGGAATTGTGAGAATGTTGATTTATATGTCATGTTGTCCTTGTTCTTTGGATTTGTTACATTTGATTGTTACATTGTTTACTTTTGACCCATTTGAGTTTGTTTTGTAATTTATTTATTTATTTATTTCACTTCATATGTCATTATTTTAGAGGACCTGATGAAAATAAGCTATTTCTGCTTACTCAGTTTATCCTCATTAAAAATTTCGAGTTCGAGTTCGAGTTCGAGTTCTCTTTCTGTTATGTATTTTAAAATGCTTAGTTTATGCTACAGTTGTTTTTGTCAGATTTCTGGATGTATGCTCAATTTATGACCCTCAATAAACACGTGTAACATTCGTTCGTTCATCCGTCCCACCCCCTCTCTCTCTCTCTCTCTCTCTCTCTCTCTCTCTCTCTCTCTCTCCTCTCTCTCTC
>CM065697.1:50662806-50665306 GCA_017654935.2 Phymorhynchus buccinoides
AGAGAGAGAGAGGAGAGAGAGGGAGAGAGAGAGAGAGAGAGACAGAGAGAGAGAGAGAGAGAGAGAGAGAGAGAGAGAGACCGAGAGAGAGAGAGAGAGAGAGAGAGAGAGAGAGAGAGAGAGAGAGAGAGAGAGAGAGAGAGAGAGAGAGAGAGAGAGAGAGAGGGGTGGGGGAGAGGGAGATAGAGAGAGGGGGTGGCAGAAATAGAGAGAGCGCAATGAATGACAAAGCATACGAAAATAATTTGGCATTTTTTAAATCATGTTTACTTTACATGTACGGCCTGTCTTTATTCTCTACATATATTATGCTTCTGTATTCTGGATGTTTGTTTGTTTGTTTGTTTGTTTGTTTACTGTTGTCGTCCATTGTGTCGGCAAAACTAAAGAAATGCCCGGATATAATGGGAAATGGATTTTCAATTGATCTACGTAACAACCCTGATGATTCCATTGCCCCAATTCAGACACAGATAAACAGAGCCTGTTTGGGCTGGTTGGCTTGTTGGTTTGTTGGCTTGTTGGTTTGTTGTTGGTGGTTTCGTTGTTGCTGCATGCTTGCTTTTTCTTACCTTGTTTTGTGTAAATTCAATATTTGAATGAAAGTACAGATGAAGTAAAACATGGGTAGACAAACGCGCGCGCGTGTGTGTGTGTGTGTGTGTGTGTGTGTGTGTGTGTGTGTGTGTGTGTGTGTGTGTGTGTGTGTGTGTGTGTGTGTGTGTGTGGTGTGTGTTGTGTGTGTTTGTTTGTGTGTGTGTGCGCACGCGTGCGCACGCGCGCGCGCGCGTGTGTCTGTGTCTGTGTGTGTGAGCAGGAGATAGAATGAATTAGCGAGAAAGAAAAACATACAGACAGCAGAAGAGAGAGAGAGAGAGACAGACAGACAGACAGACAAAGACAAAGCGTAGCCTCCGTAGGGAAAAGAACGGAAGGAAATAAATTGAGTTGCGCTCAATAAAGTCTTTAAAAGACAGAGACAGACAGAGAAGGAAAGAGACAGACAGACAGACTGACAGACACAAAGGTACAGAATGGCAGAGAGACAGACAGGCCGGGAGGCTGCCTAATGACGAGTCGACAAAAGGACCAAGAAACAAAGCAAAAATATAAAACATAAATCATAATTTGCCAAACCCTGCAACAAAAAAGCAATCGATCAAACAAAGGACAGGCAATTTGCTCCAGTTAATGAGACAATTAATTATGTCGGCTGCAGCCTTTGACAGAATGGCAAGCCACTAAAATGTCTCCCAGTCGCTGTGATCCTAAGAAACAGAGGATGTCAAACATCAGGCAACAATCCGTCTTTGGTCTGTTTGGTTGGTTGGTTGATTGATTGATTCTCCTTCTTCTTCTTCTTCTTCTTCTTCTCCTTCTTCTTCTTCTCTTTCTCCTTCTTCTTCTCCTTCTTTTTTCTTCTTCCTTTCTTCCTCCTCCTCCTCCTCCTCCTCCTTCTTCTTTGTTATTCTAAAATAAAAATTCACAGCAACAACAACAATGACTACTACAAGGTCTACTACTGCTACTACTGCTACTACTACTGCTACTACTACTACTACTACTACTACTACTACCAAAGACACTCAGTAGAAAGTAAGCTCCTTGCTACTACTACTACTACTACTACCAAAGACACTCAGTAGAAAGTAAGCTCCTTGCTACTACTACTACTACTACTACTACCAAAGACACTCAGTAGAAAGTAAGCTCCTTGCTACTACTACTACTATCATTGTCATCTTGATTGTTGGGATGGGGGGTGTAGGGAGGGAGGGAGGTGGCTGTTAGTGTGTTATGCTATGATTATATGCAGTGCGGTTTTTAAAAAAAAATATATGAATGCCATTCATTCTCTAATGTATTCATTTTCATAGAGATGTATGGTGAGGATACGTGAACCAGTCTGTTCGAAATGTTTGTACGAATGGTGAGTGAAAAGCGCATTGAGTTGCTTAGCAAGATTATGCGCTATATAAGCATTATTAATTATTATTAGTTTTCTACAACTGCTACAACTAGTAGGTCTACTGCTGCTTATGCTGCTATTTATGCAAGTTAGGAAGAGGAGAAGTAGAAGGATGTCGTCATCGATTATCAAATTGACAAATAAAACAAACCGAAGACATCTACCAATTTATCTTTCAAACTATAATAGGTCTAAATATGAAATAGTGAGGCTAAGAGAGGATACAGTGAAAGGAATTAGGGGAAGGAACTTCGCATAATTAACTCCCTTTAACAGTCAATTGTCACTTCCGTTGTATTGAATCTCACTGGGATAGCCTGTCAGTCGAAAATCGATCTCCAAAAGTTGTAAAAGGTAAAAGGGAGCTAGCTATGAGAAGTTCCTTCCCCTTGTAATAGGAGTGTTCTTCACCTCACCGAATTAATCCCATATGGCTTCTGCCGAGAGGACGTAAAACATAACTTTCGCTCACCGAATTTCAGACCACGACATTTCACTGTGGTTGACCTACTTTCTCATCTGCCAATCAGA
>CM065697.1:50692806-50710299 GCA_017654935.2 Phymorhynchus buccinoides
ACACACACACACACACACACACACACACACACACACACACACACACACACACACACACACACACACACACACACACACACACACACACACACACACACACACACACACATACACACACTACACACACACACACACACGGAGACACAACACACACACTCGCGCATAATTATGCGTGCCAGAGAGACGGAGTGTGGGAGGGAGGGAGAGGGATAGAGAGAGACAGACAGACAGACAGACAGACAGACAGAGACAGACCACACAGAAGACGGGGGGGAAATGCAGAGACAGATACGGAGACAGAGAAATAGAAAGATTGAGACAGACTGATCGACAGGCAATCAGACAGCTTTAAATGAGATTGTAGGACTGGCGGAAATAGTGAGTTTTCAGAGCAGTTTTGAAGTGTGGAAGTGTTTCTGAGTGGCGAGTGGCGAATGGAAGTTGGTTCCACGTTTTAGGTGCAAAGAAGGAGAAAGTTCGGTTGCCATAAGTCTTTGTCTTGGTCCGTGGTATAGTGAAAGTTCGGTTGTCTGAAGATGAACGGAGTTGTCTGGTAGGAGAGTAGATGTGCAGAAGATCAGAAAGATAGACAGGAAAGTAAGGATCAGTAAGAGACTTGAAACAGAGAGTAGATAGTTTGTGATCTACACGAGCAGAAATGGGTAGCCAGTGAAGTTGCTGTAGAAGAGGCTGTGCGTGATCTTGTTTTTTAGCTCTGAATATAAGTCGTGCTGCTGAGTTTTGGACCTTTTGGAGTTTGTCAGTAAGATATTGTGGGATGCCGGAGAGAAGGGAATTACAGTAATCAAACTTGGACAGAACCAGAAGAACAGACGAGGGTTTTTGCTGCTTCAAAAGTGAGAAGGTGGCGAATGCTGCTGATTTTCCTGATTTCATGGTAAGCAGAGCGACAGATGTTTGAGACGTGTGTGTCCATGGAGAGAGTGTTGGAGAAAGTGACCCCTAAGTTTCTTGCAGTGGAGGAGAATTGAATGCATGTGTCACCAACTTTGATAGAAGAGGGGATAGAGTCAGGTAATGGCTTGTTCTGTGAGTGAATGAGTAGGACTTCGCTTTTGTCATCGTTAAGTTTGAGTTTGTTTGAATTCATCCAGTGTTTGATGTCAGTGATGCATGTCTGCATGTTGTTGATGGTGTCTTGAATCTGTTCTGGTTCTGAAGAGGCATGTAGCTGTGAGTCGTCAGCAAAAGACTGACTTGGGATGTTGTGCTGGGCTGTGATGGAAGTGAGGGGCTTGGAATACAAAATGAAAAGGACAGGGCCCAAAACTGATCCTTGTGGGACACCGCACTCAAGAACAGAAGGTTCAGAAGAGTTGTTTTTGATAGAGACAGTCTGTGTTCTGTTGGTCAGATAGGATGTAAGCCACTGAAGTACTGTGCCAGAGATGCCGTATGAATGAGAGAGACGACCATTGAGGATGTTGTGGTCTATTGTGTCGAATGCTGCTGAAAGATCTAATAAAGTGAGAACAGAGAGCTTTCCAGAGTCGACAGAGTGAAGGAGGTCGTTCATGACTTTGAGCAGAGCTGTTTCAGTGCTGTGAGAAGGGCGATAAGCAGACTGAGAGACAGGGAAAAGGTTGTTGCTGTGCAGATGCTCAGAGAGCTGGCAGAGAACAATCTTTTCTGTGATCTTGGACAGGAAAGATAGATTGCTGACAGGACGATAGTTCTTGAGATTGTTTGCTTCAAGAGTTGGCTTCTTCAGGAGTGGTGTTATGACTGCCTGTTTGAATATGTCTGGGAAAGTGCCTGACTGCAGAGATTTGTTGATGATAGAGGTCAGAGCAGGGAGGAGCACATCCACACATTCAACCAAAAGGGATGTGGGGATTGGGTCAAGAGTGCAAGTCTTTGGCTTTGACTTGACGATAACTGTCTTCACTTCCTGTTCTGTCACAGGCCGAAAGGCACTAAAGGATGGGGAGTGGAAGGGTTCGTCAGCGAAAAGAGGACTTGCAGTGGACTGACTCGACTTATCAAGTTCTTCTCTTATTGCCCTAATCTTGTTGGTAAAATAATCAATAAAAGCATCAGGGAAGTCGGTTGGCAAAATGTCTGTAGGCAAGGTAGAAACTCTGCTCCTGCCAAGAAGGCGATCACTGTTAGAAAACAGAGTCCTCAGCGACGTGCTGGCTTCAATCGTGGAGCTCCAGTATTCTCCCTTGGCACACTGAACAATGTCTGTCACTGTTTGTTTTGCCATCAAGAAGATCTGATGGTGCACGGTCAGGCCAGTTTTCAGCCACTGTCTTTCGGCACGACGGCGTTCACGCTTGGCATCACACAGGATGTCTCTCACTGCTGAATACCAAGGCGATATGCGGCCAGAAGGCACACATCGCTCAGTAGCGGGGGCGTGTTTGTCCAGTAGTCCCCTCAGGCCGTCGTCCAGCTGTTGGGCGCTGATGTCGGGTCCACAGTCTTCCAGCATTGACTGGATGTCAGCCATGAAAGCGTCCCTGTCGATGGCTTTGATGTCCCGCACGGTGCGGTAGACAGGCTGCTTCTTGGGGCGGGACACCTGCAGACTGCAGAGAACAGCAGCGTGGTCAGAGGACACCATGTGGCTGACGGAGCAGGACCTGTCGATGGCTTTGATGTCCCGCACGGTGCGGTAGACAGGCTGCTTCTTGGGGCGGGACACCTGTAGACTACAGAGAACAGCAGCGTGGCCAGAGGACACCATGTGGCTGACGGAGCAGGACCTGTCGATGGCTTTGATGTCCCGCACGGTGCGGTAGACAGGCTGCTTCTTGGGGCGGGACACCTGCAGACTGCAGAGAACAGCAGCAGCGTGGTCAGAGGACACCATGTGGCTGACCGGAGCAGGACCTGTCGATGGCTTTGATGTCCCGCACGGTGCTGTAGACAGGCTGCTTCTTGGGGCGGGACACCCTGCAGACTACACTACAGCAGCGTGGTCAGAGGACACCATGTGGCTGACGGAGCAGGACCTGTCGATGGCTTTGATGTCCCGCACGGTGCGGTAGACAGGCTGCTTCTTGGGGCGGGACACCTGCAGACTGCAGAGAACAGCAGCGTGGTCAGAGGACACCATGTGGCTGACGGAGCAGGACCGGACGAGCTGATCATACTCGCGGTACAGGACCCAGTCGATGGTGTGGCCGCTCCTGTAGTAGGTGGCCTCCTGCACACCCTGCACAATGTTAAACCTGGACAGAGTGTCCAGCACCTTGGAGGACAGCGGGTCAATGGTCACGTCATAGTGGGATAACTGTAGCTGTTTGTAGGGCTTAGAGTATTGTTCTCCTAGGCAGATTCATACATTATATATACTAGCGCAACGCCTAGTACTGGCAATGCACCGTACTGGTAACGCCACGTACTGGTAACGCTGAGTACTGGTTTCGCCGGGTCCACGAAATATTATTATTACTTTTGTCTCTCTCCCTCCTTCCATCTTCTTCACTCATCCCGTTCTACTACCCCCCGCACCTTTACTGAGTACAGCAAATTTGAAGCGATTCGGTTAAGAAAAGGCGGAGTTATAAGGCCCCGTTTTTCCCGTTGGTGCTGCTCTGAGGAGTGTGATGCGCTCTCCCTAGTAAACGGTAACGCCTAGTAACGGTAACGCCAAGTACTGGTAATGCTGAGTACAGCAAATTTGAAGTGATTCGGTTAAGAAACGGCAGAGTTATAAGGCCCCGTTTCCCGTTGGTGCTGCTCTGAGAGTGATGCGCTCTCCCTAGTAATGGTAATGCCTAGTAACGGTAACGCCAAGTACTGGTAACGCTGAGTACAGCAAATTTGAAGCAATTCGGTTAAGAAACGGCGGAGTTATAAGGCCCCGTTTCCTGTTGGCGCTGCTCTGAGAGTGACGCTCTCTCCCGATTCTCATCAAATTTGCTGCCATGCTTTGCCTGGATTCATAGGCAAGCATGGCAGCAAATGTGAAGCGATTCGGTAAAGAAACGGCGGAGTTATTCGTGAAAAGGTGAAGTGGCGTATAGCGCGCGCGTTTCGGAACTGATTCGCTTCCGGTTTGGCACACCGATAGCCACCATCCCCGGTCATCTAACTGCCAAATTGGAAGGCGATTGGTCCAGAAATGCTGAAAATACAGGTGACGAGAGTCCGGCAGATACGTGTTTCGCGCATTTGCCAAACCGCGCAAATGACACGGCCGCCTCGGTTGCCGTTGCCATCACCCCGTTAGGGCTCACAGCAAATTTGAAGCGATTCGGATCAAAAAACGGCGGAGTTATAAGGCCCGTTTTGTGTTTCAGACAGACAGACAGACACACACACACACGGACACTTGGCTTTTTTCTATATGATGATGATGATGATGATGATGATAAGTGAGGGGTTCGACAATGTATGGAAGAGAAAGTTTTAATAGAGAAGCGCTTAACGTGTCAGGTCCCATTGATTTATTATTCTTTAGACTAGTAATAAGAGCTCCTACTTCATGAACTGCTAGTAAAGGTATCTGAAAGGAGGAGTGTTGGGTTTGTTCTCTCCTCGCAAAAGGTTTGGAGCAATGAGGGGACTGTGTATTTATCAGGGCATCAGGTGTCAGACTGCATTGTTGAACTTGCTAAGTTGAGGAAGTGCTCGTTGAATGAGTTAGGAGACCGGGTGTAGCTGTGGTTTTGTTTAGTGCAGTTCTTGTTACTGAAAGTATTTATTGCTCGCCATAATGAAGCCGTCTCTTTGTTTGTGGCCAACATTTTATTAAAGTAGTTTGGTTTTGACACTTCATTAAGTCAACTACTTTATTGCGTAGAGAGGGGAGAGAGAGAGAGAGAGAGAGAGAGAGAGAGAGGAGAGAGAGAGAGAGCGAGAGAGAGAGAGAGAAGAGAGAGAGAGATAGAGAGAGAGAGAGAGAGATGAGGCAGAAAAAAGAGAGAGAGAGAGAGAGAGAGGAGAGATGAGTCGAGAGAGAGAGAGAGGAGGAGTAGAGAGAGACGAGATAGAGAGTGGGAGAGAGTTCGAGAGAGGGATGCATATAATGTGTGGTGAGAGGGAGAGTGTAGGCGGAGAGAGAGTAGAGAGAGAGAGCTAGAGAGCGAGTAGAGAGAGAGAGAGATTCAGTAGAGTACGAGAGAGATCAGAGATAGAGAGACGACAGACCCAGAGAGAGAAAGAGAGTCTCTAGAGTAGAGAGAGAGAGAAGAAGAGAGAGATAGAGAGAGAGAGACGACAGACAGACAGACAAAAGACAGAGGAGACACATAGAGAGAGGGGAGATAGAGAGAGAGAGAGATAGAGAAGATAGAGAGAGAGAGAGAGAGAGAGAGAGAGGAGATAGGTTGTTCTAGAGAGAGAGAGAGAGAGAGAGAGAGGAGTAGAGAGAGAGAGAGAGAGAGAGAGGAGAGAGGAAGAGAGATTTGCCTTCGTCTCTCCCTTATGTTTTTTCTCCTCTCTCTCTCTCTCTCTCTCCTCCTCTCCTCTTCTCTCTCTCTCTTCTGTGTCCTCTCTTTCTCTCTCTCTCTCTCTCTGTGTGTCTTCATCTCCTCTCTCTACTCTCTGTCTTTCTGTCTCTATATCTCTCTCTCTCTTTCTTTATTTTCTCTCTCTCTCTGTCTCTCTGTCTAGACATCTGTCTGCTGTATCTCTCTGTGTGTCTCTGTCCTCTCTCGATCATCTCTGGTGTGTCTCTGATCTCTGTCTCTCTCCCAAAGGTGCTCCTCTGACGGATCTCTCTCTCTCTCTCCACGCTATCCACGCTTCTCTCTCTCTCGCCTTTCTCAATGGATCCTCTCCGCCAATCTTCTCTTTTCTCTCTCTCTCCCTCCTCTCTGATCTCTCTCTCCCTTCTCTCTCTCTCTCTCTCTTCGCTCTCTCTCTCTCTCTCTCTCTCTCCTCTCAGTCTCTCTCCGCCAGGCTCTGGTTGAAAGCGTTGTTCTCTTTTTTTTAAACAATGTGTCAGGATTTTACCATGCCTGGTAGTTCATGCATGTGTGTATTTGTATGTGCGTAATATGTTGCACAATACAGTGACGTGTTTACGATTTCCCCTCAGCAATGCAAGGCAACCAAAGGGACGCAACTAAAAATCGGGTTGCTTCCCTTCCTTCATAATCTCGTCTTTTGTTCGTTGTGTTCATTTCAGTGGGCTCTAAAAAATACATATCTTTTGCAATGTTATCAGTGCTCCCATGGCTTTGTGTTGTGTTCCTTGTGTGTGTGTGTGTGTGTGTGTGTGTGTGCGTGTGCTCATGCATGTTAACCGAATGCGTGTGTGCGTGTGCGTGTGCGTATTCGTGTGCGTCGCGTGTGTGTGTGGTGTGTGTGTGTGTGTGTGTGTGTGTGTGTGTGTGTGTGTGCGTGCGTGCGCGTGCGTGTGCTGCACGTGCGTGTGCGTGACGTTGTGTGTGTATGTGTGTGTGTGTGCGTATGTGTGTCGGTCGGTGTGTGTCTGTGTGTTTCTTGTGTTTGTTAATGTATGTGTGTGTGTGAGCGTGCGTGAGTGCGCGCGCGCGCGCGTGTGTATGTGTGTGTGTGTGTTGTGTGTGTGTGGTGTGTGTGTGTGTGTGTGTGTGTGTGTGTGTGTGTGTGTGTGTGTGTAGGTGTGAGTGTGTGTGTGTGTGTGTGTTTCTTGTGTTTATCAATGTGCATGTGTGGGGGTGGCAATACGCATTCATACATGTACGTGTTTATTCGCCGGTGCATGTACATGCATTTCTCTCTGCCTATCTGTCTGTTCGTGTGTCCCCTCATGTTGATCTGTATATCCCTCACCTCCTGTCTGTCTTTTTCTAACTGTCCCTGTAGGCTATGTGTCTCTGTCTAACAAACTTCTTAGAATGTAATGGTCAAAATAGACGTTGTTCTTTTTTTTGTATATTTCTCCATGGCAACACAATCATACGCTAGCAATATCATTACTAGAACAACGCTGTTTTCCATGGGGAAAGTGTGAAACATAATGACGTGTGTTGTGACCATTAAGTCCTTCTGTCCGTCTGCCTGTCTGTCTATCTGCCTGTCTGCCTGTCTGTCTATCTGTTTATCTGTCTGTCTGTCTGCCTGCCCGTCATTCTTTCTGTCTGTCTGCCCGCCTCTCTGTCTGTCTGCCTGCCTGTCAGTCTGTCTGTCCGATGTGGCATGGTGATCACTTCCTGCTCTCACTGTGACTTTCCTGGGGGCTGGTGTGGCCTGTGATGTGGGACCTGGGATGTGTTCAGATGGGTTGAAATGTTTGGCCCTTATACTGTTACTGTTCCTTACCAAGATTTCAACACTCAGATTATATACAACATGCCCGTGCTTTGGGCTATGTGGGTGCACACTCATTTCGGCACAATTTCATCTCGGCCCACATTGTTTTGGGTCACCTCGCCCCAAGGCAATAGTGTGACCTCGGCTGACACTGATAGTCGTCTCAGCAAAATCCAATAACCATCTCGCCCCAAGGCAATCGTAATCTTGGCCACACCAATATATTGTTGTGATATTGCTTCACTGCACCAAATGTGGTCAGAATACACACCCAGGAGCGTTTAAAAGAACACTCGAAGTGTGACAAACAGGCAGACGAAAAACATACTCCTTGCTCCGTTTTCGTGGGTAGATGACACATTTCGTGTTTGTTTGTTTGTACATTGTTTATTGTTGTTGTTTTTCTTCCTTGCTCTCTGTTTTGTTTTTCAATGAATAGCGAACAGGTTTTTGCGTTTGTAACATTATTTGCTACGAACATTTTCAGAAAACTGAACGGGTTCTTCAAGGCGATCGGTTAGAAAATGAGGTCTATCAGGGGTTCTCCAATGATGTCTTGAGGCGAGTGGTGGATGAGACACGAGAAGAGGAGAGATAGAGAGAGAGAGAGTAGAGGAGAGAAAAAGAGAGAGAGAAATAGAGAGAGATGAGAGAGAGAGAGAGAGGAGAGAAGATAGAGAGGCATCTACAGATTTTAATTTCTGCCGATAATAGAAATAAGGAGGACTGCTTTTGGTGCCTTTATTCCTCTAGTCATAATAGAAATCAAACAAACAGAAACAGTGTTTGGACAGAGAGAAGAGAGAGAGAGAGAGAGTCGAGAGAGATAGAGAGAGAGAGTAGAGAGAGAGAGAGAGAGAGAGAGATGAGGAGGAGGAGAGAGGAGAGAGAGAGAGAGAGCGAGAGAGAGAGAGATAGAGAGAGAGAGAGAGAGAAACAGACAGACAGAGATAAAACAACAAAGACAGACAAAACAGACTCTGATAGATAGATCGAAAAAAAACTAGAGAGTCATACATCCTATGTAGAGAGGCCAGTACAATCAGCTGATCTCGATCAGAACCTTGAGTCTCTTTCGGAGTCACGGAGAATCCGCTTTTTCCCCCGAAACAGCCTCTGGCCCATAACAATGGAGTCATCACAAAATCTAAGTATTGCCATAGTGACTCTTTATCCATGAGCTGATCAATGGTTTCTGACTGAGTGAGCGAGGGGGGACGCTTCCTCTATAAGAATAAATCACACTCCAAAACTCTATTTGTATGCACCTACAACTATGTAAGCTCTAGACATTTCATTAGCTGCTCGTGTCTAATATTCTTTTCGCAAGGCAAGTCTCTTTGTGAATAACATAATGACATCTGTGTAAACACGCTATGGTTTTTGATTACATAAAATCTAATGCGAGTCCCTGAACAGATGAGATGTTTAATAATGCGTGTGCTAGCATTACGTTAGTCTCCTTCAGCTCATTATCTTATGACATTATAAAGATCGATTTGTGGGAGAGAGTGTTCATAGAAGAGAGAGATAGGGAGATTGAGAGAGAGAGAGAGAGAGAGAGAGAGAGAGAGAGAGAGAGAGAGAGAGAGAGAGAGAGAGAAAAAGAGAGAGAGAGAGAGAGAGAGATAGGAGAGAACACAGAGAGAAACTGAGAGAAGACAGACAGAGAGAAACAGACAGAGAAAAAGAAAAAGAGAGGCATAAACAAAGAGAGAGGCACAGTGACAGAGACAGACAGACAGAAGTTCGGAGACACGGAGAAGACATTTTGAAACGAAACAGAAGGGCCTTTAGAACTAGTGTGAGAAAATTAATGGGTTTCCACGGAGTGACTCTTTCTTTTGAGCTGATCAATGGTTTCTGACTGAGTGAGCGAGACAGACGCCCTCTATTTATTATTCCCCTTGGAATCGCCAACTCTGATTGTCGTTCCTTTCTGATTCTGTAAGCTCAGAAATTGGATTCGCTTCCCTTGTGTAATCTTCAGTTGCGGAAGAGTTGTTTCTTTGACGAATTGGGGGTGGGTTTTTTTATTCTAAAAGTTGGAGCCATGCTAGCTGTGTGCTGTGTATTTTCAATATTGGATGTGGTTTTGGAAGATTGGGCTGCAGACTTCAAAGCGAATTTATTCCTAATTGGCTGGTTAATAATCATCATCAGTTGTGGACTAATTGTTGTTACACACTTTGTGATATTGGAGGTTTAATTTGGCGTGTATTTTACTTGGGAAAAAAATCTAAATACTTTGATTTTATGTTGTAAAAGTCAGTGTTCTCCGTCTTCTTACTAATCGCATATATTCCGGTGCTTCACTTTGCTATGAACAATGTTGGTTATTTGACAAATAGGATTTATATCAAGACATATGACATAACTAATGTAAGTTGGGTTTTTTCCATCTGTGGGCAAATCTCTCTCTCTCTCTCTCTCTCTCTCTCTCTCTCTCTCTCTCTCTCGTCTTCCCTCTCTCTCTCTCTCTTCTCTCTCTCTCGTCCTCTCTCTCATCTCTCTCTCTCTCCTCTCTCCTCATCCTCTCCTCTCTCTCTCCTCCAAACTCCGCATTTGTCCCATTATCTCCTGTCTGTTATAATTTCACTGTCCAACGTTGACTCAATTTGCATTTATTCATAATACATTTACTCTTTTTCGTCTCTTACTGTTTCTCTCTCCTGCCGCTTCAAGTCTCTCTAATCTCCTTTGACATAAGGACTGTACTTGTCAATGTCAATAAAAACAAAATCTGAATCGTCTAAAGTCTCTCTCTCACACTCCTCCCTCGTCTCCTCTCTCTCTCCTCTTTCTCTCTCCCTCTCCGGTCCGTCTCTCTTCTCATCTCTCTCTCCCTCTCTTTCTATTCTCTCTCTCTCCTCTCTTCTCCTCTCTCTCGCTCCCTCTCTCTCTCTCTCTCTCCCTCTCTCTATCTCTCTCTCTCTCACACACATGCTTTATGATCTGCGCAGAATAAGCGAATACTTGCTTAATATCTTGTGTTATGGATTTTCCCCCTTTTTTTTGGGTTTGATTTAACAATTTCCCCTTCCCACTGTTCCCCTTTGACATGGGCAGATGGCCCGGTTCATTAAAACGTTGTTCTTGTTTTGTTCCTCTCTCTCTCTCTCTCTCTCCTCCCAAATTCTCTATCCCCTCAATGTCCATCTCCTCTCATCCTCTCTCTCTCTCTCTCCTCGCTCTTTTCTCTCTCTCCAGTTCCTCTCTACTCTCTCTCCTCTCTCTCTCTCTCTCATATCTCATCGGTCTCGATGATCGCAATCGAGATCTCTCGGCTCTCTTTCTCTCTCTCTTTCTCCTCTCTCTGCATCTCTCTCATCTGTCTCTCTCCAATCCTCTCTCTCTCTCCTCTGTTCTCTCTCCATCGTCTCTCTCTCTCTCTCCTCTCTCCCGTGCGCGCGCGCGTTGTGTGTGTGTGTGTGTGTGTGTGTGTGTGTGTGTGTGTGTGTGTGTGTGTGTGTGTGTAGCTGTGTGTTGTGCGGAGTATTGTGTTTATGTGTGTGTTTTGTGCGCGCAAGTTTGTGTAGGCCTATGTGTATGTGTGCGTGTGCGTGCGTGCGCGCGCTGCGCGTGTGTGTGTCCTACTTTCCTAGTGTCTATAATTATGGTCTCAGTCGGTCTGGGGAAAAGGAAATAGCCACTTGACCAACAATCCTCTTCTCTTTTCCTCTTTCCTTCCATTAATAATTGCTCTCTATTTGTTCTTATTTGTTCTTAGTCTGTCTCTCTGTCTCTCTCCTTCTCTCAATCCCTCCCAGTCATCTCTCTCTCTCGCCTCCTGGCTCTCTCATTCCCTCTCTCTCTTACTTGGTCTCTCTCTCGGTGCTCCTCTCTCTTGTCCACCATCTCTCCCATTCTGTCTCTCTCTCTCTCTCTCGGTCCCTGTCTCTCTCTCTCTCTCTCTCATCTCCTCCCACTGCTCTCCCCTTCTCTCTCTCTCCTCCTCTCTCTCTCTCCAATCTCTCTCCTCTCTCTCTATCTCTCATCTCTCCCAAACTCTCACTCTGCTCTCTCTCCTCCCTCTCATCTCTCCGTCTCTCTCTCTCTTCATCTCTCTCTCTGTCTCTCTCGTCCCTCTCTTCTGGCTCTCTCTTCTAACATTTCTCTCTCTCTCTCTGTCTCGCCTCGCTCGCGTCCTCTCTCTCTCTTCTCTCCATCTTCCACGTCCTCCCCTCTCTTCTCTTCTCTCTGTCCGACTCTCTCTCCCTCTCCTTCTCTCTCCCTCTTTCTCCTCGAAGGTCCTCCTCCTCCTCTCGCGCTCTCTATCTCTCTCTCTCCCTCTCTCTCTCTGTCCCTCTCCCTCTCATCTCCCTCTCTCACTCTCTCGGTTCTCTCTCTCCATCTCTCCCTCTCTGCTCTCTCTCTCGCTCTCTCTCATCTCTCTCTCGTCTGCTCTCTCTCTCTTTCCCTCTCCTCCTCCTCTCCATCTCTCTCGTCTCGACGTCTCAGTCTCTCTCTCTCCTTCCTCTCTCTCCTTATCTGTTGTCATGTTCCTGACAAGTACATTTGCTTTCGCGTCCATGGAAGGGAATATGGCCTAGTATCCATTAAAGTTTCCGAGTTTTCGAGTTAATCTCTCCCTCTCTCTCCTCTCTCATGATCCTCTCTTAATCACTCTCTCTCCAAATTAACTCCTCGTCTCGTCTCCTCTCCCTCTCTCCTCTATCTCTCTCGATAAATTGTCCCTCGTCCTGTCTCTCTCTCACTCTACTCTCTAGTCTCGTTCTCTTCTCGTCTCTCTCTGGCTCTCTCTCTGTCTCCTCTCCTCGTCTGTGTGTCTCTGTCTCTGCTCTATACTCCCATACCCCCCCCCCCCCCAACCCTCTCCCAATCTCCCAAACAAGGTTTTTCCACTGGTTTTGCAGGTCTTACTCCTTCGGTTTTATAGCTGTCAGTTATATTATAAATCCCTCCGGGTCATAGCTGATGAAGAAAAGTGGTCGCTTGAAACAAGAGAGAGAGAGAGAGAGAGAGAAGAGGAAGAGTAGAGCGAGATCAGAGAGAGCTCTGAGGAGAGAGGGAGAACTCGTCTCTCGTTCCGGAACACACCACACGCACTCCTCCACTTCACGCACGACTTCACACAACACAACACACAGAGCCGACGGCCACACACATACACAACACACACACAGACACATGCGTCTACACATCGTTCACAACACACACACACACACACACCCATATATGATATGGCACACACAACACATATCACACATACACTCACACATCTATATATATACACACTCACTCACACACACACATGCACTCACTCCCGCATGCTCACACACAGACACCACACACACACATCTACACCACACACACACAGACACACACACATACCTCCACACTTCTCTCTCACACACATCACACACACACACACGACTCACACACATACACAACCACACACACAACTAAGCTTTACACGCACACACAACTCTGCACTTCGTCACACACACACAACAGACTCCTATCCTCTTTCACACCACCACACACTACACGCTTGCCAACCACATGACCGTGGTCTCTCTCCAGAGCGGACGTCTCCGCTGATGAGCTGAGTCCTACTCTCAGACTGTGTCACGTGAGCAATCTCGTGATTCTCAGAGAGGAGAGAGAGAGAGAGTAGAGAGAGAGCAGGAGAGAGAGAGAGAGAGAGAGAGAGAGAGAGAGAGAGAGAGAGAGAGAGAGAGCGAGAGAGATGAGAGAGCGAGAGAGAGAGAGAACAGAGAGAGAAAGAAAAAAAAGAGAGAGAGAGTAGAGAGAGAAGAGAGAGAGAGGGAGATAGAAGAGATGAAAAAGCCCTCAGAGAGAGAGAGAGGTGGAGATCTAGGGAGAGAGATAGAGAGATCTGAGAGATAGCGTAGAGAGAGAGAGAGACACACACAAAACATAGAGGGGTGGGTGTGGGACAAATAAACAGACAGAAGAGACAAAAACAAACAGAAGAGAGATCTGGTGGTGAAAAGAGAGAGACAGAAACAGAGGCACTGAGAGAGAGCTCTTCAAGTTGTGGTAAATTCCTTTCCCTATTCATGTTGTTTGTTCGTTTCCTCACACCACAACTCGTAACAAGGGCTCTTCGCCGAGCGTCAGACATGTCCGTCACCGCGGTCCTTTTTGTGCCTCTCACGCACTTGCGACACACCCTTCTAGTGTGTCACATCCTGACACAAAATTGGAAGGGGTTCTGTCTTCTAGTTTTCACGAGATACATCTTGAAGAAGAAAACATATAGCACAAAGAAGGAAATTTCGGTTTTCAAGTCACACTTCAAGGTGAAGGTCAGCATGGTGATGTTTTCTTCTCTAGGGTATACAGTCCTCTTCTCCACACACAATCTGAAGCGCTTCTGTCAAGCACAAATGTGGAAAATATGGTTCCCCCTTTCAACCCCAATGTTTAGACCCCTACCACTTTCAAGGCCTACTGATCTCCCCTCCTCCGTGACCTTGACCTTGATCAGTATACCACCATCAGAACGGGCATACGCCAAAGTAAGCCCTTCTGTGCCAAATTTCGAGGACTCTAACACTAACGGTGTGGGAGTTTCCTGTGGCCCCTGACTGTCCTATTCGTTTTTTCTCTCAATGGTCGTACGCCAAGGTCAGGCTGACGACTGCCAAAATGGTTTGCGCGGTTGCTTCTTCTTCTCATAGTGACACACCAACACAAAACTTTCCGTCTCCTGTCAAATTCTGTCTGTCAACCCTTTCGAAATATATCCTTGGGACAGACAGAGGGAGAACAAAAAAATGACCCTCCTCGATTTTCAGGCTCCAGCGATCTTTTCCTGACCTTGACCTTGACCTTGATCGGTATGGCATCATCTCGTCAGAACGGGCATAAGCCAAACCCCCTTCATCCCAAGTTTCTTTCATCCTATGTCGATCGGTCGGTGCCCGAGGTATGGCTAAAAATAGATTTTCGGTTTTCAATGTCTTAAGTCAAGGTCAAGGTCACGATGGCCTAAATGGTTTGCGCCGTTCTCTTTCTATTAAGGAGGCACACCTCTACACAAAATTTGACGCGATTCGGTCAAACTGTTCTCTATCGATATCCTTGGGACAGACAGAATTCTTCAAAAAACTTCCCAAAATAAAAAAAGCTCTCCTGTCATCAAAAACAATTATACAAACCAGCCCATCGCAAAGTCCGTTCACCTTCGGTGACGGACAATAAAATGTTGCCAAGGCGTTGTTTATTTATGGGCTCCAGGTTTTCTCCCCAAGTGCAAAATAATAATAATAGATCTCTCTCTCTCTCTCTCTTCTTCCCCTCCTCTCCCTCTTCTTCTATCCTTCTCTTCTCTCTCTCTTCTACGTCTTGTCGTCTCTCTTCCCTGAACCTCTCTCTGTCCTCTCTTTCTCCACTCTCGCTGTCCGTCTTCCTCTCTCTCTACTCTCCATCCTCACCTCTCTGGCTGTCTCATGCTCCCTCCTGAGATCTCTCTCTCCCCCTGTCTCTTCTCCCTCTCATCCTTCTCCTCTTCTCCCCCCTCTCCCTCCGTCTCTCTCCCTTCCTCACTCTCATCTTCTCCCTCGCCCCTCTCTCTCTCACTCTCTCTCTCTTACCTTCTCTCTCTCTCTGTCTCTCCCCTCTCTCTTCTCTCTCTCTCCCCTCTCTCTCTCTCGTCCTCTCTCTCCTCCATCTCTCTCCTCTCTCTCTCTCTCTCTTTTCTCTCAATCTCTCTCTCTCTCTCTCTCGTCGCTTCTCTCTCTCCCTCTCTCTCTCTCCCTTCTCTCTCTCTCTTCTCTCCTCCTCATCCTCTCTCCTTCTCCTCTCTCTCTCTCTCTCCCCCCTCTCTCTCCTCTCTCTCTCTCACTCTCACTTTGTTTCTCTTGTCAATGAGGTTGTTTTGTCTCTCCTCTCTCTATGCTTTTCTTCTTTGTCTCTATGGTGTGCTATGGGCCGTGGTGTGTGTTCAGCGATGTTAGCGCGCAGAATAGAGGCATCTAAGCGCCCGGGCTCAATCATTCTCGATGTGCGCTTGAGCGCGCTGGGTCCTCCTACGCACTCCCCCTTTTATCCATGTGTGTGTGTGTGTGTGTAAATGGTGCTTGGTCATCTTTTGCTATTATAATTGCTTATTGTATTTATGTTTTTTCTCCAAAGTGTACTCATGTGGGGTGGCTCGGGGGGGGGGGTGGGGGTGGGGGGGGGGGTGGGGGGGGGGGTGGTACATGGTGTGTGTTGTGTGTGTGAGTTAAGCGTGCGTGCGTGTGTGGTGCGTGCCTATGGTGTGTGCGTGCGTGTGTATTGACATGTAGTGTTGTGTGCGTGTAGTGCCTGTGCTTGAGCGCGAGTGTGAGTGTGTCTGTTTGTGTGTTGTGTGCGTGCGCGTGTGTGTGCGCCGTGTGTGTGTGGTGTGTGCCCGCGCGTTTGTGTGCTTGCGTGCGTGTGCCTGTGTAGCGAGGGAAAGAGAGAGAGAGTGTGTCTGTGAGGGTGGGTGTGAGTGGGTGCGTTTATGTCCGCGCGTGCGTTCCTGATTGTGATAATGTGTGTGTGCGCGTTTGAATGCTTGCATGTGCGCGTGCGCGCGTGTGTAAGCATGTGTTTGTTGGTGTGGGTGGGGGAGGGGGGTGTATGAACACATTGATAGTATCTCTTTATGCTATTTTTGGCCTAGGTCCATCTAACCATTTCCGAGTCCGAGTCCGAGTCTCTCTCTCTCTCTCCTCTCTCTCCTCCACGGGGGTCACTCTTCGTCTCCAATAATTCTTCTCCAAGTCTCTTCTCATTCGAGCGTCTCATCTCTTCTCTCTCTCTCTCGGTCTTCGCTCTCCTCCTCTCTCGTTCCGACTCCTTTCTCTCCCTATTCTACCTGCTTTCCAGTCGTCTCTTCTCACCACCCTCAAAGCATCTCTCACTCTCTCATCACCTTCCTCTCGTAACTCCTCCCGCTCTTCGTCAGATCATCACGACCTCCCCTCATCTCCTCGCTCTTCCGGTCCCGTTTCTCCCTCGCTCATCACTCCCTCGTCATCCCATGCTCACAGCGGATGAGGGGTCCTCATCTCATCGAGATCTCTCCCCAATCTTCCCTAGTCATCTACGCCCTCATCTCTCTCTTATTGCTCTCTCGTGGGCATCAGATAACCGTCCTCCTCGTCCTCCACATCTCTCTCCGTCTCTCTCTCTCCATCGCCATCTGGTCCCCGATCTTCGGCCTCAACTCCTCTCGCTCATGCTCTCTCTCTCTCTCGTCTCTCGATAGTTCAGCGAGCTCACTCTCTCTGTCAGATGCCTCTCTCCTCCTCTCACTCGTCTCTTCATTCATCTCTCTCTCTCTTTATTTATATGTCTGTGTGTGTGTGTGTTTGTGTGTGTGGTGTGTGTTTGTTGTGTGTTTCTGTGTGTGTGTGTGTGTACGTGCGCGCTGTATGTATGTGTGTCCTAGTGAATGCATGTGTATGTATGTGCGCGCGTCAGCTTGTGCATGACCTTGCGCATGCGTATCTATGTGTGTTGGCACAGGGCAACATGGCTTCTGGTAACATGCTAATTATGTTGTGAATTCATTTCATCAAGCTAATGCTTCTTCTTTATCTTTTCTCTTTCTTTCTTTCTGCTTTTAAAGCCCAGTCACACTGCATACGATTTGACCCCAATACGATGCGATTGTGACGATGTCTGTGAGTCATGATTCATCGTGAAATATTTCCGTCTAGAAATAACGCTACTATTTTCGGGGGTTCACTATTACTCATGTAGACCGACCGCAATACACGAATCACATCAAATGTCCGATACAAAAAATAAGATAGTTCATCAGATTCGTGTACGAGAGGACTAACGAACACAGTGTACATAACTAGTGGGTTTTCATCAGATTTAATTTGTAACAGTAGAATAATTTCCACGAGTGAATCATATGCCTCACTTTAAATGTCAAAATCGGATGGTAGTGAATCGAATCTTATGCAGTGTGGCTAGGAATAGATTAATTGCCACTGTCATGTGTTTGTCCTTTAATTAGTAAAGATGGCAAGGGGTGGGGGGGGGGGGGGGGGGGTGGATGGGGAAGGAAGGAGAGAGAGAAACACAAGTTGTAAAACTTGTAATTGAAATTTACATAATAGGGGATGACAAAGCTGAGACACAAGGAGAGAGCAGAGAGAGAGAGAGAGAGAGAGAGAGAGAAAGAGAGAGGAGAGAGAGAGAGAGAGAGAGAGAGATAGAGAGGTGGAGGAGAGAGAGGGAGAGAGAGAGGTCTCATTGGAGTGAGTATGGTAAGGGTATGGGTGGGGGGGGAGAGGGAAGTCG
>CM065697.1:50710799-50728299 GCA_017654935.2 Phymorhynchus buccinoides
TGACCAACGCACAAAAATAGAACAAGAGCTCTAGTAGAGTAACGTTTACGAGCAAAGGTAACATCCATATAAGGCCCCAAAACGAACGCCGACCGGACGACGATGAGGAAAGACGAGAGAGAACAGAGAAGAGAGATGAGACGAGAGGAGGAGAGGAGAGAGAAGAGAGAGAGAGAGAGAGAGGAGCGAGAGAGAGAGATGACACACACAAAACATAGAGGGGTGGGTGTGGGACAAATAAACAGACAGAAGAGACAAAAACAGAAGAGAGATACAGAAGAGAGATCTGGTGGTGAAAAGAGAGAGACAGAAACAGAGGCACTGAGAGAGAGCTCTTCAAGTTGTGGTAAATTCCTTTCCCTATTCATGTTGTTTGTTCCCACACCACAACCGTAACAAGGGCGTCGCCGAGCGGCAGACATGTCCGTCACCAGCAATGCCACGCACTTGCGAAACCCCGTAGAGTGTCACATCCTGACACAAAATTGGAAGGGATTCTGTCTTCTAGTTCACGAGATACAGCTTGGAAAAAGAAACATATAGCGCAAAGAAGGAAATTCCGGTTTTCAAGGGTCACACTTCAAGGTCAAGGTCAGCATGGTGATAATTTATGCTCGGATGTTTTCTACTTCTCTAGGGTATACAGTACCACACACAATCTGAAGCGCTTCTGTCAAGTAGAAATGTGGAAAATATGGCTTAAAACCCAATGTGTAGACCCCTACCACTTTCAAGGGCCTACTGATCGCCCGGACCGTGACCTTGACCTTGATCGGTATGCCACCATCAGAACGGTCATAAGCCAAAGTACCTTCATGCCAAATTTGAAGACTCTAACACTAACGGTGTGGGGAGTTATGGCCCCTGAAAGATTTTCGTTTTTCAAGGTCGTACGCCAAGGTCAAGGTCACGACGGCAAAATGTTTTGCGCGGATGCCTTCCTCTCATGGTGACAACACCAGCACACAAAATTTGACGCGATTCTGTCAACCCGTTCGAAAGATATCCTTGGGACAGACAGAAGGAGAAAAAAAATGACCCTCCGATTTTCAGGCTCCAGCGATCTTTTTGACCTTGACCTTGACCTTGATCGGTATGCCATCATTCAGAACGGGCATAAGCCAAACCACCTTCATACCAAGTTTCAACATCCTATGTTGATCGGTGCCCGAGATATGGCTAAAAATAGATTTTCGGTTTTCAAGGTCGTACGTCAAGGTCAAGGTCACGACGGCAAAATGGTTTGCGCCGATCTCTTCCTATTAAGGAGGCACACCTTCACACAAAATTTGACGCGATTCGGTCAAGCGGTTCGGGAGATATCCTTGGGAAAGACAGAAGTAACAAAAAACCAAAAATAAAAACACCTACACCAAAAAAAAATACAAACCAGCCCATCGCAAAGTCCGTTCACCTTCGGTGACGGACAATAAAATGTTGCCAAGGCGTTGTTTATTTATGGGCTCCAGGTTTTCTCCCCAAGTGCAAAATAATAATAATAGATCTCTCTCTCTCTCTCTCTCTCTCTCTCTCTCATCCTCTCTACTCTCTCGATCTCTTCCCCTCTCTCTAATTACTCATGTCTCTCTAAGTCTCTCTCTTCTCTCTCTCTGCTCTCGTTCTCTGCTGTCCCTCTCATCTCGGCTCTCTCTCATCTCTCTCTCTCTCTATCTCTCATCTCTCCATTCTCTTCTCTCTCTCCTCTCCTCTCTCTCATCTCTCTCTCTCTCTCTCTCTCCTCTCATCTCCTTCTCTCTCTCTCCCTCTCTCTCTCCGCTCTTGTCTCTCTCCTCGCCTCTCTCTCTCTCTCTCTCCTCCTTTTTTTGGTCATAAAGGTGTTTTCTCTCTGCTTCTTTGTCTGTATGTGTGCTATGTTGTGGTTGTGTGTTTAGCGCGCGCAGAGATCATATTCGTGCGCTTGAGCGTGGGTGCTCACGCACGGTTCTACATGTGTGTGTGTGTGTGTCTGTAAATGTGCTTGCTCATATTTTGCTATTATAATTGCTTATTGTATTTATGTTTTTTTGCAACGGAGTGTACGTGTGGGGGTGGCCGGGGGGGGGGGGGGGGGTACATGGGTGTGTGTGTGTGTGAGTATGCATGCGTGCGTGTGTGTGCGTCTATGTGTGTGTGCGTGCGTGTGTATATGTGTAGTGTTGTGTGCGTGTAGTGCCTGTGCTTGAGCGCGTGTGTGTGTGTTTGTGTTGTGTGTGTGTGTGTGTTGTGTGCGTGCGCGTGTGTGTGCGCGTGTGTGTGTGTGTGTGCCCGCGCGTTTGTGTGCTTGCGTGCGTGTGCCTGTGTACGAGGGAAAGAGAGAGAGAGTGTGTCTGTGAGGGTGGGTGTGAGTGGGTGCGTTTATGTCCGCGCGTGCGTTCCTGATTGTGATAATGTGTGTGTGCGCGTTTGAATGCTTGCATGTTCGCGTGCGCGCGTGTGTAAGCATGTGTTTGTAGGTGTGGGTGTGGGAGGGGGGGTGTATGAACACATTGATGTATCTCTTTATGCTATTTTGGCCTAGGTCATCTAACATTCGGAGTCCGAGTCCGAGTCTCTCTCTCTCTCTCTCTCTCGGCCACGGAGGTCTCTTCTCTGGGCTCTCTCTCTTCTCTCATTCTCTCAGTCTCTCTCTCAGAAAAGTCTTCTCTCTCTCTCTCTCTCTCTCTCTCTCTCTCGGGAAGGAGCGGGCGGGGGTCTCTCTCTCTCCTCTCTCTCTCTCTCTTGCGGTCTCTCGCTCTCTCTTCTCTCTCTCTTATCTATGCGGCGGACTGATGGAGGAAAAAAAAAAAAAAACAGATTGTCAGTCTCTCTCTCTCTCTACTCTCTCTTCTCTCTCTCTCTCTTATGTGTGTGTGTGTGTGTTGTTGTGTGTGTGTGTGTGTGTGTGTGTGTGTGTGTGTGTGGGTGTGTGTGTACGTGCGCGCGTGTATGTGTGTGTGCACGTGCATGTGCGTGTGGTATATGTCGATGTGCGCGCGTCAGCTTGTGCATGACCTTGCGCATGCGTATCTATGTGTGTTGGCACAGGGCAACATGGCTTCTGGTAACATGCTAATTATGTTGTGAATTCATTTCATCAAGCTAATGCTTCTTCTTTAATCTTTTCTCTTTCTTTCTTTTCTTCCTGCTTTTAAGGCCCAGTCACACTGCATACGATTTGACCCCAATACGATGCGATTGTCACGATGTCTGTGAGTCATGATTCACGTGAAATACTTCCGTCTAAAAATAATTCTACTATTTTCCTTCACTGGTAGTCAACTCATGCTAGACCGGCAATACACGAATCATCAAATGTTTATGTCCGATACAAAAATAAGATATTTCATCAGATTCGTGTACGGGAGAAACTACAAACATAGTGAACATAACTAGTAGGATTTCATCAGATTTATGTAGACAGTAGAATTTCACGTCAATCATGCCTCACGAAATGTCAAAATCGGATGGTAGTGAATCGAATCGTATGCTTTCGTGTGGCTAGGATAGATTAATTGCCACTGTCATGTTTGTCTTTAATTAAGTAAAGATGGCAAGGGGGGGGGGGGGGGGGGGGGGGGGGGAGAGGAGAGAGAGAGATGAAGAGAGAAAAAAACAGAGTTGTAAAACTTGTATTGAATGTACATAATAATAAGGGCCATGGACAGATGAGACACAGAGAGAGAGAGAGATGAGACGAGAGAGAGAGAGACTTGAGAGAGAGAGCGAGAGAATGAGAGACAGAGAGAGAGACACAGAGAGAGAGAGTGAGAAGAGAGAGAGAGAGAGTGAGAAGAGAGAGAGGGAGAGAGGAGAGAAAGAGAGACTGAGAGAGGAGATTTTTTCCGAGAGAGGATTGGCGTCTGCGTAGGATGTAGAGAGAGAGAGAGAGACGAGTTCGAAGTCGAACATTTTTAATGAATAGGCCTCACTGCCCGTATCACGTGGGAGGGTGGGGAGGGGGATTACATGAGGCATAACATTATTATCAAAACATTCAATCCCACGCTTCTTGTCATTGGAAATGTAAACACAAACATCCAAAGTAAATAAGGAATAGACAAACAAACCAACACACACAACCAAATAAATGGAATGACAAAACAGAGAGAGAGAGAGAGAGAGAGAGAGAGAGAGAGAGAGAGAGAGAGCCCGAGAGAGAGCGAGTAGGAGGAGGAGAGAGAGAGAGAGAGAGAGAGAAGGGGGGGTGGCTGGAGGGGGGGGGGCCAGTGAGGAGGAAACGACGAGGATTTGAGGGTGATTGTTTTTTTGTTTTTTTAATTTTAATGAGTCAGACTACTAACAAGAAGCTCTCTTAAAGAAATATCAGATCAACAATTATTTCTCTTCGTCTCTCATATGGTCTCCCTGTTTCATTGTGTTGTAGGCTACTCCTCTGTCTCTCTGTCTCCTATGTCTTGTCTCTCTCCCTCATCTCTGTCTTGTCTGTCTCTGAGTCTACTCTCTCTCTCTTTCTCTTTCATCTCTCTCTCACTCTCTCTCTCTCTTCTCTCTCTGTCCCTCTCTCTGTCGGTGTTTGTGTGCGTTTTGTTTGTGTGTGTGTGTGGGTGTGGTGTGTGTGTGTGTGTGTGTGTGTTGGTGTGTGTGTGTGTGGTGTGTGTGTGTGTTGTGTGTGTGGGTTGTGTGTGTGTCAGTCGTGCGTCAGTGCAGTCCGTGCGGGTTTTAGGACAGCTTCTGTGACAAGCTTGCCACCCTTGTTTCGGGACTATACAACAGGCCGGTACCACGAAAACCCCCACCAACACCACACCTTGCCCCTGTTTTCTCACTACCCCCTAGCCCCCCACCCCTCCTACTGACCCCTGTCTCCTTTCATCACCTATGTTATGGCGCGCCAAAAATACAAAACTCTATCTAGCAGTTCGACAGAGTTTAAAAACCCTATGGAACTGTTAGATACAGTTTGTTTCCAACCCTATGGAACTGTTAGATACAGTTTGTTTCCAACCCTATGGAACTGTTAGATGTATAAAAGCCATTCGTCTTACACACATACTGGTATAACCATTTCTATAATCATTCTTATATTCTCGATCTGCTTCACTCAAGGAATGCTCTGGGAGACATTTTGAAGCTTCTTGACTTTCATGTTTGACCTTGAGTTTCTTCTGTCCGTGTGGTCCTTATCTCGTGAACCGGAAAGAAGGAAAGGGGAGATGTGTTGGGGGGGGGGGGGGGGCAAGCACATGTCTGCCTCTCGGCGACACCATTGTATGTCGTTCTTTCTTTCGTTTCTTTTCTTACTTCCTTATATCTGTTTTCTTCCTTCTTTCTTTCGTTTATTTGCTTTCCTAATCAACGTGGGTCTTTCCTGGTACACATTGCAGTAGCTCCAGGATCGGCCCACCATCTGTATGTTTATGAATGTCCCGTGTGTGCCTGTATCAGATCGGAGGACATTAAAGACACACTGACGCACCACGATTAAGTCCCTCGGTTTTCTTTTTCTTCTGGGCAGCCGTGACCCACACACACATGCCCCCAATTTCAAATTGAGGCTGCTCTTTAAAATGATGTTTCGCTTTGAATTTGGGGGCATTTTTATGGGAATCAAACCTGGTCAAAACAAGATTTCTTACCAGCTATAAGAAGGAAAACACGTGAAACCCGTGATTTTGACAGGTGATCTGGTGGAAACATATTTCCATCTGTTCTTCCCTTTCTGTCTTTTGTCCACTTTCTGCCCTTTGTCCACTTTCTGTCTTTTTTCTGTTTCTCTTTTCTTCCTCATACCATAGTGTTTCCTCTTTCTGTCTTTTTCTGTTTCTCTTTCTTTTCTTCCTCATACCATAGTGTTTCCTCTTTCTGTCTTTTTCTGTTTCTCTTTCTTTTCTTCCTCATACCATAGTGTTTCCTCTTTCTGTCTTGTCCTTTTTGCTTTCCTATTTATTTTGTTTTATTTTTTTCTATTCTTTCCCCGTTGTTGTGTGGTTTCGCATCATTGTGCTGACCACTCCACACAGACAGACGAGAGACGTCCTGATAAGGACCACATCATTTGGGAGCACACGCTTTCTCTGTTCCTTTGTCTCTCTGTCTTTCTCTCTGTCTGTTTGTCCGTCTGTCTGTCTCTCTCTTTATGCATGTGTTCATTGATGATTATGTGTTCGCTTTGTCAAAAATAATCTCTCTCTCTCTCTCTCTCTCTCTCTCTCTCACTCTCTCTCTCTCACTCTCTCGCTCTCTCTCTCTCTCTCTCTCTCTCTCTCTCTCTCTCTCTCTCTCCTCTCCTCTCGCTCTCTCTCTCTCTCACTTTCATATTTGATAATTCATTCATCGCTTATGTTTGATGGTCATATGGTTTGTTTATTATGTTTTGTTTTGCAGGTTGTATGGCTCGGATTATTTTTCACCTCCCCCAACCAGTCCATTTCATTGTATTGTGGTCAATGGACGATGAACAATTACAATAGTTCAGTGTTCAGTGCTCTCTCTCTCTCTCTCTCTCTCTCTCTCTCTCTCTCTCTCTCTCTCTCTCTCTCTCTCTCTCTCTCTCTCTCTCTCTCTCTCTCTCTCTCTCTCTCTCTCTCTCTCTCTCTCTCTCTCCTCGACAATGAGAACAGTATAATCGTCAATAATGTTGCCACTTATGTCCATAAATCCTTGCAGTTAAGACGGTTATCGTTAGTGACGTAACTAGTTATTGTTGATCTGAGTTCTTTCGTTATTCATGTCTTTGTGATTTATGTCATTTTTTATTTATGATAACTACAATTTTCCTTTTTTGTATCTCGCCTCCAGTGATATGGGCCAAAGGCCTAATCATTAAACAATTTGTTCATTGTCCATTGTACATTGTTCTCTCCGACAATGGCAGACCTTTTAGCGAGGGGACATAATTATGACAGGGACAAAGTGGTATTGAACAGACGACACAATAGAAAGAACATTTTGGTTGTTGGTGTGTTGTTTTCTATTACTATTTTCTTTGTGTTTGCGTTTCGCATCATGTTGAACCTTAATGATAATAATAGCATTAATAATGGTACATTTATGTAGCGCTTTACCTCAATGAGCCCAAAGCGCTTTACAATCGAATATTCATCAACAAGTAGACAACAAAAATAGTGTTTAAGAATGACACAAACTAGCAAGAATGCGGCATATAAAAATTATACAAAGCAACTCTCTCTCTCTCTCTCTCTCTCTCTCTCTCTCTCTCTCTCTCTCTCTCTCTCTCTCTCTCTCTCTCTCTCTCTCTCTCTCTCTCTCTCTCTCTCTCTCTCCTCTCTCTCTCTCTCTCTCTCTCTCTCTCTCTCTCTCTCTCTCTCTCTCTCTCTCTCTCTCTCTCTCTCTCTTTCTCTCTCTCCTCAGCCTTGTCGAATGTTGACCTGAATGGGGGAGGGATCTTTCGTAAAAGAGTTATCCCACCTTCTGGAAGTTCTGTGCGTGTATATTCCTCTAATATCTCTCTCTCTGTGACTCCGCCTTGTTTCCTCACTGACTGTTATTTCTTGCTGACTGTTTTTCTTGCTGTTATCTACTATCTTTCCGCCTTACTGGTCCATTCTTCTGCCTTTAAAAGAAAACTCTCACCAAGATTTTCTTCAGCCGGAGACGTACACGCTGGGCCTCACTATTTGTTTTAGCCTAGTCGCATAACAGCAGCATGACGCATCTGTTCTCATATGACAGGAAACTGTTGAAGCTATCGAAGAAGAAGCAGAAATGCGCTTTCAGTGTTCAGAGTGCATAGGTGCCCGCGTTTGTTACTATCGGTTATTTATCGGTTATATATATATATATATATATATATATATGTATGTGTGTGCGTGTGCGTGCGTGCGTGCGTGCGTGCGTGCGTGCGTGCATGCGTGCGTGCGTGTGTGTGTGTGTGTGTGTGTGTGTGTGTGTGTGTGTGTGTGAGAGAGAGAGAGAGAGAGAGAGAGAGAGAGAGAGAGAGAGAGAGAGAGAGAGAGGGAGAGGGGGAGAAGAGAGACAGAGTGAGGGAGAGAGAGAGAGAGAGAGAGAGAGAGATTCAATTCAATTCAATTCAATTCAAACAAACAATTTTAATGACTAGGCCTTCTGCCCGTATCATAGGGAGGCTGGGGGAGGGGGTTATAAAGACACATAACATTTGTATCGAAAACTAGAAAATAACACACATTCTTGTGTATTTAAGCATTAAAGCAAAAATAAACAAATTAGTAAGTAAATAAATGAACATATATAAATAAATAGGTAAATTAAAGAGAAAAACAACAACAAATAATCCAATATGATATTGAGTCGATGAAACAGATGGTTAAACAATTATCCAGAACAAGTCGATTATAAATATACCAAACTATTAAACTAAAAGGTAGGTAATGTGAAAAAGCATTAGTGACTCAACACAAACTATAGCGATAACTCAACTTGAATCAACATACACAGCACTGTATACATGTGTACCATAGAGGGTTAGCATTGAGCAAATTGTCATTCAAAAATATGTAAAGGAAGGGTGATAACTACAAAGAATGCATACATACGAAATATGCTCAGAATGCGGTATTTACTACGTTTTGATCAACTAAAATGAGATATTCTATAAGAATTAATGTTTCACAAGGTCTTGATAAACCAAGCAAAAGCCTGAAGGGCATCTGACATTCATACACAATGCACACAAACTTCGGCAAACTCACGTTTGTCTGTCTAAATAACATGGAAGTATAAACTCGCACAGAACATTGTTATTTTGTGTTAAATACTATGTTATAGAGGGGGCCATGGTGCATTGAGAAAACACGCATCATAAACACAAAGTACTGTGTACACTAATTAGCCCACAAAGGCATTATAAACACAAGGGAAGAGACACATTTGCGTAAAACATACCAGTGTTGTGTAGGGATTGTTATAGCTGAAGTATTCTTAAAACATGCATAACATTTCTATAATTGAATGAAAACACGTTTTCTGAACCAACCACATTTTCTTACACACGAAACAGAAGACCAAATGTCTGCAGTTTCGTGTTTTGATGCTTAGAAAGTAAACAAAAAGAGGTATAGTTAGTCACTAATACATTTGATCAACATAAATTTGTAAACATGCTAGCACAATGCATTTCGTAGGGTAAAAGCTTTAGCAATGAATACGGCAAGTTTTGTACATAGTCTTGAATCAGAGAGAAGTAAGGTCAACCTGAATGCACAGAGACGAGGGAGAGAGAGAGAGAGAGAGAGAGAGAGAGAGAGAGAGAGAGAGAGAGAGAGAGAGAGAGAGAGAGAGAGAGTTGCTTTGTATAATCCTCTCAATCTCTTTATGCATGTGTTCATTGATGATTATGTGTTCGTTTTGTCAAACATAATCTCCCTCTCTCTCTCTCTCTCTCTCTCTCTCTCTACTCTCTTCTCTCTCTCTCTCTCTCTCTCTCTCTCTCTCTCTCTCTCTCTCTCTCTCTCTCTCTCCCCTCTCTCGCTATCAGCCTAGTGGAATGCTGACAGGTAAATGGGGCATTTAGAGTCATCATTTCATAAGAATCTGTCCCTATTACCCCCCCCCCCCCCCCCCCCCCGCACGCACACACACACACTCTCTCTCTCTCCCCCCTCTCTCTCATACACACACATGCGCGCGCGCGCACACTCACACACACATTAATACCACACACACACACCACACACACACACACACATACACACACAGAGACACACCCACGCACGCACACACGCACACACACACATACAGACACACGCACACACAAGCACACACACACTCTCTCTCTCTCTCTCTCTCTCTCTCTCTCTCTCTCTCTCTCTCTCTCTCTCATCTCATACACACACGCACACGTATACGCACGCACGCGCACACATACACATGCACACACTCTCTCTCTCATACACACACGCGCGCACACGTACACCCTCCTCCCACCCACCCCCACAACCTACCCACCCACACACTCCTCACTACTTCTTCCCTCTTCATTGTCTGAATAACAACAACACATATTTCTACTTATCTTTTCTCCTTTTTGTCTCCCATCTCCAACATTACTATACTTCCCTTCAACCTCCACCCCACCCACCCCCCCTCTCTCTCTCTCTCTCTCTCTCTCTCTCTCTCTCTCGCGCCCCAGTCTATTTCTAGTATCAGTCGTGCTGTTGTTGTTGGTAAAACTATTTCGCGGTTCACACGCGTTTTTCGAAGCCCTCTCGCTCTCCAACAAACCAGCTGTCAGCGTATCATATGTGAGAGAGAAAATAGCCTAGCTCAAAACTTCGTTCTGCTCACATTGGAGCCTTGTTGCGCCTTCTGTGTCTGAGAAAGTGTGGGAAACAGTGGCTCGTCTTCGTGAAAACAATTTACAAAACAAGTGCAACGTTCATAGCGTTAGAACGAGTCTAGACATCAATATCATTATGCCAGATTTGTGAAAGTTTTGAGTTTTTGTTGTAGTTTGTGGCACAATTGTGTGCGTGTGGAATTGTGATTGCTCTGGAAGTGTGGCCCTGGACAGTGAGAGCCAGTAGGTCTTTACTTGAAGTGTTTGTGATACAGACGTGCCAGATCAGTTTGGGGTATTTTTAGGCTTATGTTATATGGGGGTATGTTTGTGTGCGTTTGCCAGTGTGTGTGTGTGTGTGCGCGCGAGTGTGCGCGTGTGTGTGTGTGCGTGTGAGCGCGCGTGCGTGCCTGCGTGTGCGTGCGTGCGCGCGTGCATAACTGTGAGCGAGTGTGCATTTGTGTTCAGTGACATGTGTGTGTGACCGTTGCTCAAGTTTACGTCAAGTTTGCTCAAGATGTTAATAATATGTGGTATGATCGTGAAGCTTATAGCTGTACACTAGAGGCACAGATTATTAATTGCAGGCTGAGTGTTTCCTGTCGCTGACTGTTGACCCTGAGGCTGTTACTGAGTCACAACATTTATTTTGGTGTCGTACGAAACCAGCTAGCAATAGAAAAAGGCATAATAATAAATGTATTTCTAAGGCACATCGAAGTTTTCCTTGTTTCATGGGGTTTTCATAGCTTTTCTTCCTTCTCTGCCCCCCCCCCCCCCCCCCACACACACACACACTTCCCTTATCTCTCTCTGTTTTTGTGTTCTCTCTCTCTCTCTCTCTCTCTCTCTCTCTCTCTCTCTCTCTCTCTCTCTCTCTCTCTCTCTCTCTGCCTCTCTCTCTCTCTCTCTTTTCTCTCTCTCTCTCTCTCTCTCTCTCTCTCTTTCTCTTACTCTCTCTTTCTCTCTCTCTCTCTCTCTCTCTCTCTCTCTCTCTCTCTCTCTCACTCTCCCTCTCTCTCTCTCTCTCTCTCTCTCTCTCTCTCTCTCTCTCTCTCTCTCCCCTCTCTCTCTCTCTCTCACTCTCTCTCTCTCTCTAGTCTCTCTCTCTCTCTCTCTCTCTCTCTCTCTCTCTCTCTCTCTCTCTTTGTCTGTCTCTCTATCTCTCTCTGTCTCTCTCTCTCTCTCTCTCTTCTCTCTCTCTCTGTCTCTCTCTCTCTGTCTCTCTCTCTCTCTCTCACTCTCTCTCTTCTCTCTCTCTCTCTCTCTCTCTCTCTCTCTCTCTCTCTCTCTCTCTCTCTCTCTCTCTCTCTCTCTCTCTCTCTCTCTCTCTCTTTTTAGAAAAGGAACATATTTTGAAATCATTTGCAAAATATGTGGCTAAAGCTAACGATATTAGAAAGAAAGCGTTAGTGCATGAAGATGGTAAATTAGTGGGATAAAAGAGAAAATATGCTAACTGATGTCTATCTAAACGAAGATTGTTATTGTTGGCTGGTCATTCAATTTGTCAGTTGGTTAACAATGTGGGTGTGGGTGCGTGCGTGTGCGTGTGCGTGCGTGTGCATGTGTGTGTGTGCGCGCGCGCGCGTGTGTGTCTGTATGTGTATGTGTGTTGATAATAATGTTTAGTTCTAAATCTTCTGTTCTTGATCATTATTTTTGTGTTTGCTTAATTTGTTTTGCAAGAAAAAGTTGCACGAAATGATGATGGTGTTGTACAAACCCCCATTACACGAAAGCTGTATCTGGCTAATGTCATTAAACAATCAAAGTGTCAAAGTGTCAAGTGTCTCTCTCTCTCTCTCTCTCTCTCTCTCTCTCTCTCTCTCTCTCTCTCTCTCTCTCTCTCTCTCTCTCTCTCTCTCTCTCTCTCTCAGATTTCAGTCGGTATTTACATAGACAGTGACTCTGGCAATTGAATTAGGCCTACTAACGTAAGCACCAGACTTCCATGGCATATTTAGAATTAGCTAGACTAGGATTCCCATTACATGGGCGGTATTAAACAAAGTTAGGGAGAGACACACACAGACTTAGACACTTGACACTTGACAACTTTATTACGCAAGGATTGAGATTTCAGGCCATGCGTATTCTTACAATCAGACAGATAAAGAGAGAGAAAGACATAGAGAGAGACACAGAGAGACAGACAGACAGACACACAGACAGACATATTTCAGATTCAGAGAGATCCCCGTCGCAGTTATGCCAGACTACTGGATTGTACCGACGTATTTGAAAGAAGAAGAAGAGGGAGAGAGGGACAGACACATAGTCTCAAAGTGAAAGAGAGACAGAGACAGAGACAGAGACAGTCTTTCCAGTCTGCTCTCAGTCTAAACCAGTTGCCACCTTTTCCTGTGTGCTGTATGAATTTAGCCTGAGGCGCCAGAAATAGTCATTTGTACTCTACGACATAAACATTGTATGCCTGTAATGTCCCAGTAGCATCTTTTTTTGTTGGCTGAACAAAAGTAAACTTAGCCTGCAGAAAAAGACAGTGTGCTAATGCTCAAACCTCTGAGAACAGCCATGACAGTATAAGATAGATAGACAGACAGACAGACAGAGACAGAGAAGGAATTTCGTTTAACGTCCTCCGACCTGGATTAGGTATATTATGGGACATTGGTATGTGTACATGTAGTGGATCGATCCTGGAGGTATTCAAATACCAGGACAACCCCGTAGATGAAACTGATCATTGGGACTTCATAGCGAAGCAGAGCAAGACAGGCCGACAGAGGTAGAGAACGATTTGGTTGAAGACCAAAGTGGTATTGTACGCAAAAACACAACAATGCTTTTATCTCTTTGAACACACACACACACACACACACACACACACACACACACACGCCCCCCCACACACACTTATCTCACTCTCTCTCTCTCTCTCTCTCTCTCTCTCTCTCTCTCTCTCTCTCTCTCTCTCTCTCTCTCTCTCTCTCTGTGTCTCTGTCTCACACACACACACGCACACACACAAACACACACACACACACACAAAACCCACACAAAACACACATACACACCCGTGAGCGCACACGTGGGGGTTGGGTGGGGGTGATTCTGTAGGCACACACACACATACGCACGCACGCACACGCACACACACACACACACATACACGCACGCACACACATACACACACAGGAAACAAAAATATTACAACTGTCTGATTTGCGACTACAGGTTCTCTACGTCGGTGGGTTTACCCATGTCCTTCTTCCGCCAACCTCCATTGTGTTTGAAGGGACATAAGTGTTTAACATTGGCCTCAGAGTTGCCGTACTTTTCCTGGCATTAAAAATAGCATTTTAGAAGACAGTGTAAGAGGAATCAGTCTGTCTTGGCGAGGTGTGTACTCCATGCTCTTTCTACTATCAGTGTGTGTGTGTGTGTGTGTGTGTGTGTGTGTGTGTGTGTGTGTGTGGTGTGTGTGTGTGTGTGTGTGTGTGTGTGTGTGTGTGTGTGTGTGTGTGTGTGTGTGTGTGTGTGTGTGTGTGTGTGTGTGTGTGTGTGTGTGTGTGTGTGTGTGTGTGTGTGTGTGTGTGTGTGTGTGTGTGTGTGTGTGTGTGTGTGTGTGTGTGTGTGTGTGTGTGTGTGTGTGTGTGTGAGAGAGAAGAGAGGGAGTGAGTGTGTGTGTGTGTGTGTGTGTGTGTGTGTGTGTATGAGAGGAGAGAGAGTGGTGTGTGTGTGTGTGTGAGAGAGAGAGAGAGAGAGAGAGAGAGAGAGAGAGAGAGAGAGAGAGAGAGAGAGAGAGAGAGAGAGAGAGAATAATTTGAATTGAATTGAATAATTTTCTTTAATGAGGATAGTAGATTAAGCAAAAACAATGCGTTAAGAGAGAGAGAGAGAGAGAGAGAGAGAGAGAGAGAGAGAGAGAGAGAGAGAGAGAGAGAGAGAGAGAGAGAGAGAGAGAGAGAGAGAGAGAGAGAGTGAGTGTGTGTGTGTGTGTGCGTTTCATGAAATTTGACACCAAACTAAACTTTCATTCAAACAGGTTTGTTTTTAATCTTACAAACATTTCAAAAACATTTCAAAACGATGCTGATGTATATGATATTGGTTTCCATCCATGGAATCGTGTCATAGTGTTCAAATGTTACGATGAGCAACTTTTTCGTTGCGCACCATAACGTTTGAGCTATTCAGCAACAGTCATACAGAAAACAATATGAAGTATAGCGAAAACAAATCTTTAAAAAAATCTTTGACGTCATACAAAACTGCGCGCAAACGCCACTGGAAAGAGCTAGAAAATGGTGTTAATTTGAATGGTTGATGGAATCAATAAAAAGCTGTTGTTTTACTTTGGAAAAATAATAATGATTAATGGAGGGATTCAAAGGTCGTGTCATTGTGGCCTACGTTACTCGGTCATAGCGTTCTGCGAACATTTAGCGCTAAATGGTTGATGCCGATAGAGCGCTCAAATACATGACATAGTATTCTGTTATGTCTGAAATGAGACATTATTATCCCTCCCCCCCCCCCCCCCCCCTGTGTGGATAGCAGGGGCTCTTTTGTGCAAATAGTTCCCCACCTTCTGGAAGTTCTGTGCTTGTAGCTTCCTCTAATCTGTCACTCTTTGACTCTGCCTTTCCCTTCGCTTCAAGATTCAAGATTCAAGATTCTTTAATCAGCCAATGCATCGTAATACAAAGGAAATCATTGCTGTCATCTACTAACTTTCTGCCTTACTGCCTTTTAAAATTTTCTCTCCTGCCTTTTAAATTTAAACAAAAATCTTACAGATTTTATCCAGCCCCGAAGACAGACATGTTGGGCCTAACTGTGTTTTTAATTAGGTGCATAACGACAGCATGACGCATTTGCACTCATTTGACAGGAAATTGAGCGATCGAAGAAGAAGAAGAAGAAGAAGAAGAAGAAGAAGAAGAAGAAGAAGAAGATATTATTAATACGTGTATATTCGATCACCGATAGTTCTTTTTACTTTCTTCAAAAAAAGAAAGAAACGGTTACATTTAAATCGTTTAAAAAGAAACAGAATGAATAAACTTTCAAGGTGATAAAGCTGGCATGGATAACTGCAACTTGATGTTGCCTCAGCCTCGCTTACAACATAATGTGCTTAAAGGCACGGCCGGACTATAAAAGGGGAGGCACTGAGCGCGCGCCGCATTTGAATCACAGCTGGCGAGAGAGACGGTTCGCCCTTCTTTGTTCCCTGTTGTGCGAGCCACCGCGAGGCAGAGCTTTTCTGGCGAGAACGACCCGATCCCTGGGATTGGTTGTTTTCCCTTTAACAGAATCCGTCCACGATCGCTATGGGACGCTTCAAGCCGCATTGCTAAGGCAACCCTCATCCGTCCTTAGGCAGTTAGGGTCTGTTAGAAACTGTTACATTTCAGCCTCGTTTCCTTAGGCAGGTGTTAGAAACTGTTACATTTCGGCTTCGTTTCCTTAGGCAGGTGTTAGAAACTGTTACACTTTAGCTTCGTTTCCTTAGGCAGACAGGGTATGTTAGAAACTGTTACATTTCAGCTTCGTTTTCTTAGGTAGGCAGACAGGGTGTGTTACAAACTGTTACATTTCAGCATCGTTTTCTGTGGCAATGGAGGAAAATGGCAGGAAATGGCAGACAGGAGACGCGTCTGCAACCACTTGGTAAAATGCTTTCTGCGAGGATGGTGAGGGCCCACAGTAGCCTGAACAGGCTGCTCTGGTGTTGAGGTTTGGGGTTTGTCAGGCTGTTCTGGTGTTGAGGTTTGGGGTTTGTCAGGCTGTTCTGGTGTTGAGGTTTGGGGTTGGTCAGGGTGTTCTGGTGTTGAGGTTTGGGGTTGGTCAGGCTGTTCTGGTGTTGAGGTTTGGGGTTGGTCAGGGTGTTCTGGTGTTGAGGTTTGGGGTTGGTCAGGGTGTTCTGGTGTTGAGGTTTGGGGTTGGTCAGGCTGTTCTGGTGTTGAGGTTTGGGGTTGGTCAGGCTGTTCTGGTGTTGAGGTTTGGGGTTTGTCAAGCTGTTCTGGTGTTGGGGTAACGCTGAGTACAGCAAATTTGAAGCGATTCGGTTAAGAAACGGCGGAGTTATAAGGCCCCGTTTCACGTTGGCGCTGCTCTGAGAGTGACGCGCTCTCCCAATTCTCTTCCAATTTGCTGCTAGGCTTTGCCCGGGCCATAGCAAGCCTGACAGCAAATTTGAGGCGATTCGGTTAAGGTTAAACGGCGGAGTTATTCGTGAAAAGGTGAAGCGGCGTATAGCGCGCGTGTTGCTGAACCGATTCGCTTCCGGTTTGGCACACCGATCGTCACTGTCCCCGTTCATCTACCTGCCAAATTGAAAGGCAATCGGTCCAGAAATGCCGGAGATACGGGCGCCGGGAGTCCGGCAGATACGCGTTTCGCGCATTTGCGAAACCGCGCAAATGACACGGCCGCCCCGGTTCCAAATTACTATATGATGATATGCGGCTGTTCCTGCTGCGAGCGTTACCCACACCAACATATTACAACGGTATAGTGATAGGAAAAGACGACAGTAATTCGCGCGTACGCGGAAAAGATTCTAGAGTAATTTTCGCGTACTATGCAGCCCTTTTTGCGTGGATCTACGCTAGCATTTATGTACGCGAAAAAGACTGTATTTCTGCGAAAAAGATTCCAGTATTCATTGCAGAAAATAACTAGCTTTTCGGCTTTGTTTTTAATGCATCAGTCACGATGATAATGAAGATGATGATGATGATGATAATGTTGACGACGAGGTCTTTCTCCGTTACTGATGTCATTACTGGAGTCTTGAAAAAGACGACAGTAATTCTCGCGTACGCCGAAAAGATTCTAGAGTAATTGTCGCGTACTATGCAGCCCTTTGTGTGCCTTACTCCCCACCAAAAAGACTGTCTTTACATTATATCATCATCATCATCATCATCATCATCATCATCATTATCATCATCATCATCATCATCATCATCATCATTATCATCATCATCATCATCATCATTATTAGTATCTTCATTATCATTGTGACTGATGCATTCAAACAAAGCAGAAGTACTGGAGTCATTGTGTGTTTTTCTGTCTTGCTTTTGCGCTTTACTATTAGCGAATGCATATTTTTAATTGAGCCAATGGATGAAAATGAACGTTGAGCATAGAGAACCATAGAGGTTGAAGTGCTCAATCTGCAGTAAAAAAATAAATAAATAGATAAAATAAAATAAAGCAAGACTGAACAAAATGGAAAGAACCGAGAATTGGAGGAGGGGTGTTGATCTGCGCGTTTGTTGGGGTGTGCTACGCCATACAAAA
>CM065697.1:50733299-50738299 GCA_017654935.2 Phymorhynchus buccinoides
AGGAGAGAGAGAGAGAGAGAGAGAGGGAGAGAGAAGAGAGAGAGATGGGGAGAGGGAGGAGGGAGAGAGGGGCGTGAGGACGAGAGAGAGGATGAGAGAGGGAGAGAGAGAGAGAGAGAGTGAGATGGAGGAGAGGCGAGGATGAGAGAGAGAGAGTGAGAGAGGAGCGAGAGGAGGATGATTGCACAGAGGGTGAGAGAGTAGAGAAGAGAGAGAGGTTTACTATTTCTTCCTGACTTGAAGACAGGACTGCTTTTGTGAGATCCTTCACGATCACGGGACTGCTTTTGTGTTTGGATTTTGGATTATTGAATGTGTTATATGCTAAGGTGTTTAATGTCATTTCAGAAAATTTTTTTCATATCTCTTTAAGTGAAAAGTGCATGTCTTTTACCCTCCTTGTCATCAGACCTTTGGAGGTAATGACAACAAGGGCGTCGCCGAGCGGCAGACAGATATGTCCGTCACCAGCAATGCCACGCACTTAGCGACACCCCGTAGAGTGTAGTGTCATCCTGACACAAAATTGGAAGAAGATTCTGTCTTCTAGTGAAGAAGTTGAAGAACACATATAGCGCAAAGAAGGAAATTTCAGTTTTCAAGGTCACACGTCAAGGTCAAGGGGTCAGCATGGTGATAATTTATGCTCGGATGTTTTCTTCTCTAGGGTATACAGTACCACACACAATCTGAAGCGCTTCTGTCAAGTACAAATGTGGAAAATATGACTTAAAACCCAATGTTGGTAGACCCCTACCACTTTCAAGGCCTACCGATCGCCCGCGAGTCCCCCCGTGACCTTGACCTTGATCGGTATGCCACCATCAGAACGGGCATAAGCCAAGGGATACCTTCATGCCAAATTTGAAGACTATAACGCTAACGGTGTGGGGAGTTATGACCCCTGAAAGGGATTTTCGGTTTTCAAGATCGTACACCAAGGTCAAGGTCACGACGGCAAAATGGTTTACGCGATCTCTTCCTATTAAGGAGGCACACCTTCACACAACATTTGACGCGATTCGGTCAAGCGGTTCGGGAGATATCCTTGGGACAGACAGAAAGAAAAAAACCGAAAAAAAGAGAGGAGGACCATGACAAACCAGCCCATCGCAAAGTCCTACGGACAATAACATGTTCAGCGTTGCCAGGAGAGCCGTTCTCTTCTCTCTCTCTCATCTCTCTCTCTCCTCTCTCTCTCTCTCTCTCCTCTCTCTCTCTCTCTCTCTCTCTCTCTCTCTCTCTCATCTCTCTCTCTCTCTCTTCCCTCTCTCTGTGTGTGGAACTGTGTGTGTGTGTGTGATAGGTGTGTAAGACGTGGATGAAGACGTGTGAGTTTGTGTGTGTGTGTTTGTGTAAGAGTGGAGTGTTGTATGTCACTATGTGTGTGTGTGTGATTGGTGTGAGCATGTAGACCCACGTATTTGATGTAGTGAGAGAGGGATGGGAGAAAATATGAAAGAGAAGAAAAAAAAGACAATTGACGTTTAGGATGGAAATTGTGCAAATTTTAGGTTCTTTCGCACATTGATTTCTATTGTAAACATTATGGTATGTGCTTAAGTGGAAGTCTTTGTCATCTCTAGTCTCTCGATCTCTCCTCTCTCTCTCCTCTCTCTCTCTCTCTATCTGCTCTCTCCTCTCTTCTCTCCTCTCCCGTCCTCTCTCTCTCTCTTCTCTCTCTCTCTCTCTCTCTCTCACGCTCTATGATCTGCGCCAGAAAGAGCGAGGCTATGAGGCGACAGTTATGTATGAATATATCTATGCTTAATATTTTGTGTTATGGATTTTCCCTTTTTTTTTTGTTCGTTTGATTTAACAATTGTTCTCCCTTCCCACTGTTCCCTTTGACATGGGCAGATGGCCCGGTTCATTAAAACGTTGTACTTGTTCTTTGTTCTTGTTCTGTCTCTCTCTCTCTAGATCTCTCTCATACTCTCTCTACTCTCTCTCTCTCTCTATCTCGATATCTCAAGTTTCCAGGTAGGTCAACACACACACCTACACTCTCTCTCTCTCTCTCTCTCTCACTCTCTCTCTCTATCTCTCTCTCTCTCTCTCTCTCTCTCTCTCTCAAGTTCTAACAAAGTGTCCACACACAAACTCTCTCTCCCTCTCCCTCTCCCTCTCTCTCTCTCTCTCTCTCTCTCTCTCCTCTCTGTCTCTCTCAGAGAGATAAACCGTTAATAGCCCGACCAGTCGATTACGTGTGTGTTGGGTTTTATAAACACCATTGCTATTATTTTTGTTAAGCCAAAGGAGAGATTTTTTTCGAATTTGACCAAACGAGGACTTTTTTGAGGACTTTTGAGAGACCCTTCTTTTTTGTTGACCGTTTGTTGTGTTGCAGATGCGGGCTAGTGAGAGGTGAGATGAGACAGAATATCGACGTTGAGTGTGTGTGCGACTTGCAATGAAGTGCCACCACAGAGAGGAGTGATGGGAGAGAGAGAGACCAGAGAGTAAGAGAGAGAGAGAGAGAGAGAAGAGAGAGTTAGAAGAGAAGAGATGAGGAAGGTCTGATCAGAGAGAGAAGAGAAGAAGATTAGAGAGAGGAATCTGAGAAGAGAGAGAGAGAGGACCGAGAGAGTGCGAAGAAGAGGAAATGGACGAGAGAGAAGTTGACCCTGAGATACAGGGAAGAAGAGGAGAGAGAGAGAGAAGAAGAGAGAAGAGTAGAGAGTAGGAAGAGAAATGAGAGAGGGACAGGAGATGGAGAGAGGAAGAGGAGGAGAAGAAGTTGAGAGAGGGAGAGAGAGGAAGGGAGAGACAGAAAAGCAGAATCGAGAACAGAAGAAAGCAAGAGAGAGAGAGTGAGAAGGAGGGGAGAGAGAGAGAGGAGAGTGAAGAGGAAGAAGAGCGTAGGAGACTGAAGAAGAGCTGTGAGGAGAGAGAGAGAAGAGTTAGAGAGACTGACGGAGAGAGAGAAGGAGGGAGAGAGGAGATAGAGAGCAGGAGAGTTGAGAGAGAGAGACGGAGAGAGAGAGAGAGGGATTGAAGAAGTGAGAACGAGAGAGAGAGAGAGAGAGAGAGAGAAGAGGATAAGAGAGAGAGAGATGAGAAGAAGATGAGAGAGAGAGAGAGAGAGAGAGAGAGAAGAGTGAGAGTGATGTGAGGCGCGTGGGGGACACTGGAAAACTTGAGAGAGAGAGAGAGAGAGAGAGAGAGAGAGAGAGAGAGAGAGAAGAAGAGAGAGAGAGAGAGAGGAAGAGAGAGGATGAGAGAGAGAGAGAGAAGAGAAGAAGAGAGAGAGAGAGAGGAGAGAGTTGTGTGAGGTGGTGAGTTGAACAGAGAGAGAGAGAGAGAGGGTATGTATGTATGTGTCGTGTGTCTGTCTCTGTCTGTCTGTTGTGTCTTCGTCTGTGTGTGTCTACGTCTGTGTGTTTCCCTGATTTTGCTTGTCTGTCTGTCTGTCTTCTGTACTTGTGGTGGTTGTTGTCTCCGCAGTAGTGGACCCTAAATGCTGTCAACATTGAGGTCGATTGTGGCCACTTCAACCAGGATTAGGAGCAAAGTGTCAACTGCAGTGTGTGTGTGTATGTGTGTATGTGTGTGTGTGTGTGTGTGTGTGTGTGTGTGTGTGTGTGTGCTGGTTGCGTTACGCGTGGGCGTTGCGTGCAACGTGCGTGTGTGCGTGTTGTCAGTACTTGTGTAGTTAATCTGACAATAAAGTGGTTCCAGTCCAGTGTGTGTTGGGGGTGGGGGGTGGGCGTGGGTGGTGGCTGGGGTGCCCTGTGTGTGTTGTAGGTGTATGTGGTGTTCCGACTGTTTGTGACATTGTTCTTCTGAACAGACAGAGAAAGGCACAGTCTACCACTCGATCGCAAAGGACCCCGAGATCTTTCCTTTTCTTTGAACCTAATCGAGACAACCTACTTGTGAAATCCGTGCAACCCGTGTTAGCTCTGACCTCTCGCGAGACTCCACATTCAACTGGCGACTTCATGAGTTTTATACCGGTCAAACGTCACTCCATATTTTTCCTTCAGTTAAGCAACATCGCTTCATCGCTTCATCCTTTCTCCTTTTCATCGTTCTGTCCACCTACGGCCGCCCAGTGCTGAGGTGTGGTGAGGGCCACGTCCCTGAAGGATCCTGTTATCAATTGTTTATCCTGCACGAGTCCTAGACGTGGGGATAGCGAAGCTGTAGAGCTTCGGCTGACATCGTTTCTCCTCTTCATCCTCATCGCCATCTTCACCCCTTTTTATTTGGTTCCTCATTGTCCTCCCTTCCCCGTCATCGTCCCTGGCGTTCACTGGAGTCCTGGAAGAAAGCTGTGGCCGGTCCGGAACCCCTTCCACCTGCTCGCGCTTACCCCGAGCCCTTGGCGAGACCAGAGCTGCGACTGTCTTGTGGGGAGGATTCTTCTTCTTCATTCCGCCACTTGGAAGTTTGGTCAGTAGCTGCATAAAATTAGTATTAATCCCGTTAAAACTCGTACAACAACGCGCGCGTAACAATGTAGAATAGCTAGTTATAGGTTTGCTAACATGTATATTTGTGTGCGTTTTCTTTGGTTCATTTTCTTATTATTTTCTTGATTTTTGCATAAGGGGCTAAGGAACTGACTGGCTGGGTCATGACTTGTCAGTTGGATAGGTTTTTGCCGGTCGTAGAATTTGGTACTTGAACTCGGCACATATTTTTGAATCAATGTTTTGGCTCGCCATTGTGTGTTTAGGCCGTGCAAATCGTTTTTCGGTGCAAAGCGTATTTGAGTTCACAGAGATTCAGAATCCTAAATGCGTGCACGCGCGCGCATTATTCCTTGTTGCGGTATATGTTTAGCCTCGCGGCCTATGTTTAGCCTCGCGGCCTATGTTTAGCCTTATGTTTCACCTTATGTTTAGCCTCGCGACCTATGTTTAGCCTCGCGGTCATCGTCCTAGCTTAATTAGGTATTAAGAGACTCTGCGGAGAGCTGGAGATAGATCAGAGGGAAATCCAGTTGCGCTTCTAGCTAGAGCTCGATAGGGGCTTTGTAAAGCGTTCGCAGG
>CM065697.1:50750799-50759983 GCA_017654935.2 Phymorhynchus buccinoides
TTCAGTTTGAAACAATCAATGGACATTGTCGACGCATGAAATGTACTCTTTGTAAGAAACATCCGTTTGTGTCAATTCATCTAATATTGTATTGCATGATAGTGTACTTAGTAGACCAACATTTGTTTAGCTCTAAACGCTAATTCACGAAAAACTAAATTTACATACCTGACTTGTCTCTGCTCTTATAAATGATCACTTCGTCATCTCTCGTCGTCATTCGAGTGTCCAGTATTGCTTTCTGAATACAAAATGTTTAATATGGACTTTTTTTTCAGAAGTATAATAGCATAAAGGATGTTGTAGCTGACACAGAGATTAATATTACTTTGATTGCAAAAGTCATGCTATTGGACGTTTACTGTAGATGCTTGATCTTGTTGGATTTATGCATGTGATGTGTTAGTTTGTAAAAAATTTGTTTATATATTTTTTTTATGTGGATAGGCCCTAATTTTGTTTATTCGTTGTTGTTGGTTTTCTTATAATATCACAAATGGTTTGGGAAGATAGTAAAGTAAAGATTCATTCATTCTTGTTCTGCCAAAGACGTCAAAATCCTGAAGTGAGCCCACCGTCCAGTAATTGTGAAATATCGGAATTCTGGAAGAAGGGAATAGTCTGTCTGGCTCGGCAGAGAGAGAGAGAGAGAGAGAGAGAGAGAGAGAGAGAGAGAGAGAGAGAGAGAGAGAGAGAGAGAGAGAGAGAGAGAGAGAGAGAGAGAGAGAGAGAGAGAGAGAGAGAGAGAGAGAGAGAGTGAGGGAGAGAGAGAGAGAGAGAGAGGGAGGGAGAGAGAGAGAGAGGGAGGGAGGGAGGGAGAGAGAGAGAGAGGGAGAGAGATAGAGGGAGGGAGATAGAGAGAGAGAGAGAGAGAGAGAGAGGAGAGGGAGGGAAGGAGAGAGAGAGAGAGGGAGGGAGAGAGAGAGAGAGAGAGAGGGAGAGAGAGAGAGAGAGAGAGAGAAAGAGAGAGGGAGGGAGGGAGAGAGAGAGAGGGAGGGAGAGAGAGAGAGGGAGAGAGAGAGAGGAGAGAGAGAGTCGAGAGAGAGAGAGAGAGAGAGAGAGAGGAGATGGGGAGGGAGAGAGAGAGGGGGGGGGAGGGAGAGAGAGGGAGGGAGAGAGAGAAAGAGAGAGAGAGAGAGGGATAGAGAGAGAAAGAGAGAGAGAGGGAGAGAGGGAGGGAGAGAGGGAGAGAGGGGAGGGATAGAGAGAGAGAGAGAGAGAGAGGGAGCGAGGGAGGGAGAGAGAGAGAGAGGGAGGGAGAGAGAGAGAGAGAGAGAAGGAGGGAGAGAGAGGGAGGGAGAGGGAGGGAGAGAGAGAGAGAGAGAGGGGGAGGAGAGAGAGAGAGGGGGAGGGAGAGAGAGAGAGAGAGAGAGAAGAGAGAGAGAGAGGGGGGTGGGAGGGAGAAAAGAGTGCTTGCTCTGCTAACTACCAGTTATTAAGTCAACTAGCGCAACGCCCCGTACTGGTAACGCTTAGTATCGGTAACGCTGAGTACCGGTTTCGCCGGGTCCGCGAAATATTATATTTTTACTTTTGTGGCTGAAAACCCAATGTTTTGTCTCCTACCACTTTTAAGGCCTACCGATCTCCATGACCTTGACCTTGACCTTGATCGGCATGCAATCAAAGCAACCATAAGCCAATGTACCTACACGCCAAGTTTGAAGTCCCTAAGACCAACGGTGTGGACGTTATAGCCCCTTAAAGATTTTCGGTTTTCAAGGGCATGCGCCAAGGTGAAGGTCACGACGGTGATACTTTTTGCGCGGATGCCTTCCTCTCATGGTGACACGCCACCACACAAAATTGGAAACGATTCGGTGAAGCGGTTCGGAAGATATGCGTGGGACAGAAAAACCCAATTATTAGACCCCTACCACTTTCAAATCGTACCGATCTCCCTGACCTTGACGTTGACCTTCATTGGTACGCCATCATCAGAACGGCCATGAGCGAAAGTACCTCCATGCCAAGTTTCAAGACTCTAGGACCTGCAGTGTGGAAGTTATGGCCCCTTAACGATTTTCGGTTTTCAAGTTCATACACCAAGGTCAAGGTCAGGGCGGCAAAACGTTTTGTGCGGATGCCTTCCTCTCATAGAGACACACCACCACACAAAATTTGAAGCGATTCAGTCAAGCGGTTCGGGAGATCCTTAGGACAGACATAAAAGATCAACAAACAAAAAAAGGACACAAACCTGAACGAAAACATACTCCTTTGCGATCGTAGATTGGCAAAGGACTAAAAAGAAAAACGAACTGAAAGTCTACTTGGTTCAACCAGAGAGGTTCTTAATCTGTGGTTCAACCTTTGTAGGTCCGTTTTGGTAAATCTCGAACCCACAACAAAAATAACAAAAACATTCATTCTTCACCCCTCCCCCCACAACCATCCACCGCCCCCACCCCCGCCCCCTACAGGGTTTTACGCCCTCTTCGGCCTTTCGGCCATGTGGGGCATTTGTAAATACAAAGATTGTGGGAACAATACTGGAGGCAATGCCCGGAGGCAGTGCTAAACCAGTAAAGTCCCGATTTTTTAAATATTGGGACACACCACCACACAAAATTTGAAGCGATTCGGTTAAGCGGTTCGGGAGATATCCTTGGGACAGACAGAAAAAAAAACAACAAAAAAAACGAACAAAAAAAGGAAACAAACCCGAACGAAAACATACTCCTTTGCGATCGTAGATCTGCAAAGGACAAAAAAAGAAAAACGACCTGAAAGCCTACTTAGTTCGGCCTTTCGGCATGTGGGGCATTTGTAAATACAAAGATTGTGGGAACAATACAGGAGGCAATGCCCGGAGGCAGTGCTAAACCAGTAAAATCCCGATTTTTTAATAATACAGATGCATGTAGTGTCATACCCTTGTAATCTCCACTGCCCCCCCCCCCCCCCCCCCCACACACCATCCCCCCACCACCCCACTGGTTTGGCACACAGATCACAGATCGTCACCCCCCCCTCACCGTCCCCGGTCATCTACCTTCCAAATTCGAAGAAGTACCTAGCGAGACAGACAGACAGAAAGACAGACAAAGAGCAAAGAGGACAACTGCTGTTCCGGCTGGATGAGTGAAAATTTGTTTAACGTCCTCCGCCCGTGGAGCAGGCACAGTGACAGACACAGACAGACACAGAGAGAGAGAGAGAGAGAGAGACAGATTAACCGAGAAATGTAGGGGGTTGGCACATCTTGACCTATACCAGAAAGTGTTTCATAATTATTTAAACTTTGACCGCGTACACGTTCTTCTTCTTCTTCGGTCGTTCAGGCATGTTCCTGTCAATTATGAACGTAGATGCATCATGCTGGTGTTATGCGCCTAAGTAAGAATAATTAGGCCCAGCATGTCTGAACTCGGCTAGAGGAACTTTTTGAAAGTATTTCTTGAAAAAAGGCAAGAGAATGGACTGGAAAGGCAGAACGATAGTAGATAACAGCATGCAAAGGGAAAAGGCAGAATCAAAGAGAGGTAGTTATAAGCACAGAACTTCTTGAAATAGATAGGATGAATTATCTTAATAATAACACGTTTGGACGAATCCCGTTTCGCCAAATTCGCGAAATTTAATCGGTGCATATCGTGCGTGTTTATGAACGGATGCTGTTGCAATTTTGCGCGACGATTGTCACGATCCCTGGTCATGCACGTTCCAAATCTCGAGTCAATGTCGGTTCTGGTTACGCCGTGGTTTGTGAAAAAGTGAAGCGGCGTATATCGCGCGCGTTTTTGAATCGATTCGCTTCTGGCACATGGATAGTCAACGTCCCCGGTCATCTACCGTCCAAATTCGAAGGCAATCCGCCCAGAAATACCGGAGATACGGGCGTCGAGAGGCTGGTTATAAGGCCCCGTTTCCCGTTGGCGCTGCTCTGAAAGTGACGCACTCTCCCGATTCTCTTCAAATTTCCTGCCAGGCTTTGCCCTGGCCATAGCAAGCCTGACAGCAAATGTGAAGCGATTCGGTTAAGAAACGGCGGAGTTATTTGTAAAAAGGTGAAGCGGTGTCTAGCGCGCGTTTATGAATCGATTCGCTTCCGGTTTGGCACACGGATATTCCCCGGCCCCGGTCATCTTCCTGCCAAATTCGTAGGCAATCGGCCCAGAAACGCCGGAGGTACGGGCGCCGAGAGGCCGGCGGATGCGCGTATCGCACATTTGCGAAACCGCGCAGATGATACAGCTGCCTCGGTTGCCGTTGCCATCGCCCCATTAGGGCTCACAGCAAATTTGAAGCGATTCGGTCGAAAAACGGCTGAGTTATAAGGCCCGTTTTGTGTTTCAGACAGACAGACACACACACACACACACACACACACACACGGACACTTGGCTTTTTACTATGTGATGATGGAGGGGGGGGGGGGGGGGGGGGGGGGGGGGGGGTTGGGGGGGGGGGGTTCGTAAGATACAAAATACCCTAAGTGTCTATTTTGAGGCTTATATACATATGGTGTCGTGGAAGACTAGGTACTCTTTTTAGTCCCCGAGCCGAAGGTTCGGGGAGCTATTGTTTTTGTCTGGTCCGTCCATCCGGTGTCCGTCCGGTGTCCGTCCATCCGGTGTCCGTCCGGTGTCCGTCCGGCGTTCCTCCGTCAGTCCGGCTATTCGTCCGTTTTTCTCAAAAACTATTCAGTCTATCATCATCAAATTTGGTATCCAGTTCATACTACTAGTCTGCCAAAATGCAAGCTATCCACCGATGTATTTAGTTTTACATTAAGTTCAAGGTCGCGCCAGTTACGGGGTTCAAACTCCGAAACACATAATCGTTAATATCTCGCGAAGTTTTGCATGTATTTCAATGCAGTTTTTTTCACAACATTTCTTGTTCGATATGTTACTGTTTTGGGTTCGGTTTCTCTTGTTCATTATTACCCTCCCCACCCCCACCCCCCACCCCGTGTTTTGTTTTTGTTTGTTGTGTCCTGGTGTGCATCTCTCAAGTGTTCTTAGGTTCTTGTTTTCCTTTGATTGATTGCTGATTTGGACCCAAAAACAACCCAACAAACTTGAGGGTAAGTGGGGGAAAGCGAAACAAATGGGCCGATGGGGAAATTGTTTGTTGTTTTTGCATGTAGCCAATCAAACAGCTGTTGTAGCACCCTTACACCCGTCGCCTCCCACACTAATAAATAAGCACTTTCCATTAGTACTCTTTTCCTATGTTCTGGCCTCATTCGTGTTTTTTTTATTGCGTTTGATGTGGTGTTAGGAACGCTGAGAGAGAGAGAGAGAGAGAGAGAGAGAGAGAGAGAGAGAGAGAGAGAGAGAGAGAGAGAGAGAGAGAGAGAGAGAGAGAGAGAGAGAGAGAGAGAGGGAGGGGAGAGAGAGAGGGGGGAGAGGAGAGAGAGAGGGAGAGAGAGAGAGAGAGAGAGAGAGAGAGAGAAGAGAGATGAGAGAGGGCGAGAGAGAGAGAGAGAGAGAGAGCTTGGTAGAGAGAGAGAGAGAGAGAGTGTGAGAGGAGAGGGAGAGAGAGAGAAAGAGAAAGAAAGAAGAGGGGTGAGGGAGATAGAGAGAGAGAGGAAGAGAGAGAGAGAGCGAGAGAGAGAGAGAGAGAGAGAGAGAGAGATAGAGGGAAAGAGAGAGAGGGAGAGAGAGAGATAGAAAGAAAGAGAAAGACAAAAAGAGAGAGAGGGGTGAGGGAGAGAGAGATAGAGAGAGAGAGGAGAGAGAGAGAGGAGGAGAGAGAGAGAGAGAGAGAGAGAGAGAGAGAGAAAGAGAGAAAGAGAGAGGGGTGAGGGAGAGAGAGAGAGAGAGAGGAAGAGAGAGAGAGAGAGAGAGAGAGAGAGAGAGAGAGAGAGAGGAGAGAGAGAGAGAGAGAGAGAAATGGAGAGATGTCTATGTGTCTGCCTATTGTTTCTCTGTCTGTCTATCTGTCTGTTTGTATGTCTCTTTTTCTGTGTGTCTCTGTCTCTATCTATGCCTCATCTCTGTGTCTTTGTCTGTCTATCTGTCGTCTGTATCTTTCCTTTATGTCTGTCTGTCTGTCTGTCCAGTTGCCAATCGCGAACTATACTCCCAGTCGGCCACGGTCTGTCTCTCTCTCTAGTCTCTGTCTCTCATCTCGTCAGGTCCCCCCCCCTTCCCCCCCCCCCCCCCCCCCCCCCCCCCCCCCCACCCTGTGCGTGTGTGTCTTCCTCTTCTTCTTCTTCTTCTTTCTTCCTCTTTTTACTCCTCCTCTTCCTCCTCTTCTGTGGTCCTCCTCTTTCTCCTCTTCTTAATTCCGTCAACTGAATACGTCATATTTCCAAGACATGGAGTCAGCAACGTGCCAAGCCGATATCTAGGAGAAGATAACAACTGCGTGGGAGAGAAACCAGATTCAGGATTAATTATGTCCCCTGGATTTGGGAGAAGGCGAAGTGATGGCTAGGATGATATACGTGATTCTAATGGAGACCAGATTTTTTGTTCAGAGTATCATTTTATACTTTTTTCCCTCCGTTCTACACATTTGTTTGTCTCCCTGTCTGTCTGTCTCAGTCTGTCTCTTCGTTTGAAGATTGTGTAATGATACTTGACTTTAAATAACGGGGGTCGCTTTCTCTCAGAATGTCATCCACTCTTTATACATTTGTCTCTGTTTGTCTGTCTGTCCGTCTCTCTGTGTGTCTGTTCCTTTCTGTTCCTGCATATTAAAAAGGTTGTGTAAGTGCTTTGCACGCAAATGTACTTCGACGCAAATGAAGATTACATTTTCAGAGTTTTATTTGATACTACCTGTTTATCTGTTTTCTCCATTTTTGCTTTCGATCTGTCGATCTGTCAGTCCCTGGGGGTTTTTCTGTCTTAAAAAAAAATCTGTCTCTTCATGTCTGTCTATCTGTCTGTGTCTATATATCTATATATCTTGCTTTGATTATTAAAATCATTATCTTTACACACCTTCAAACTTATCTAGAAAGACAAAGAGAGAAAGGGAAATAACACACACACAAAAACACACACACACCCACACCCAAACACACACACACACCAAATGCACAACACACACACACAACACCCACACACAACACACAAACAACACACCACACACACACACACAACACCACACACACACACTGAACACACACACACACACTGACACACACACACACTACTCTGCAAAATATGGGGGAGTTTTAATGCAAATGTGATAAGACCAAAGGTGTGGTTTGTCTTTGGTTGATAAGACAAAGGTGGTGTTTTCAAACATGAAACAGTGGTACTTAGTGTTACAATGATCATGGGGTAATTGTTTCAACGAACTATTTGAAATGGCCGCAAATGTGTAGAGGCTCTTTCTAGTAAACGCTAAGAATAGGTAGCAGATTAAACAGTTATATTTTTAATTAAAACTGCTTCCTGTTGCATGGTTTTTAAGACATTCGATACTGAAGTCCAAACCCATTCTTTTGTATGGTTTCGAAGTCTGTGGGGTTCCAAACTATGACGCAACTGAACAAAAGTAGAAAAAAAAACAAGGTGCAACGCCGAGCGGTCTGCGCATTGTCCCCACGCAGCATCGCCGAGCTACTCCGAAATCGGAATGTGTCGGATGTACACATACATATAAAACTCATCAAAACAGCACGTACTACATAAAAACGCATGCATACAGCACGAAACCAATAGTTTGTATATATAACAGCCTTAGGGTTCGGACCCGTGATTTGAAGCGCGCGCGATCATGCGCACAACGAATCGCACAGAAATATTTCATGACCATTCATCAAGAAATGTTGTGGAAACAAAACTGCATTGAAATACATGCAAACTTCCGCGGATATTGAGCGATTATGTGTTTCGGGTTTGCACCCCGTAAACTGGCGCGACTTAGACCTTAATGAAAATAAATACATTAGTGGATAGCTTGTATCTTGGTAAACTAGTATGCCAAATTTGATAATGATATACTGAATAGTGTTTGAAAAAAACGGAACGACGGAGGGCGGACGGAGCCACGCCGGAGGGCACGGAGGCTCAAGACGAGAAACAATAGCTCCCCGACCTTCGGCTCCGGGGGGAAACCCACCCTTAAAAAAAAATTAAAAAAAAAAAAATTAGAAAAAAAACCAATGATTTAAAAAAAAAAAAAAAAAATGATTCTGGTAGTTGGTCGATATGTTAAAAAAATCATTGCACTTGGAGAATATGGGGCGTTTTGTTCGACTGAATAAATTACTGGTGTCAAGTTTGTAAACCTATCTCAGGAACAGATTCCCTAAGCAGTGATATAGCATGCTACACACGCTATGATCTGTCTGGGCGAAGAACTGGTTTCCTGAGGTCACACTCTCACTGTGCAGACATGGCCTCGGCTATGTTTGGGCGATGCAAACCCTGGTCATATTCCATTGTTTGTCGAAGAGTTTACCCTTTCACCGCCAAAGTCGCATTTTAGCACCAAACAGTGATTTAACACCTATGTACTAAAAGGCATCAAATGGGGTCTATTATCCACAGACACCTATTGTCCTTAGTTTTTGGGAAGTACGGATAGACCTATTTTTATATCTGTCCATAAAGAAAACCCAATAGTGCAAATGGATTTTGTTCGCTACCCTGTAAATTTAATGGAATGTTTGGCTGAAATATGGCTGGCGGTGAAAGGGTTAAGACTAGATTAAAAGATGTTTATTCCACTTTGGCATGATTCTGTTTTCTTCTGAAGATATTACTGTCATACCATCAAGAAATACTAAGAGCGAGTTATATTGTAAATCTTCACATTATTGCCCATAGACGTGTTATTTGTTTACTGAAACGTAACAGACTACCTCTGAATGGAATTCCGCGTTTTGGACAGTTACGATCCGACCCATGTTGCAAACAATGTGATGGAAATCAGGTTGAAGATCTAGTACATTTTCTACTTATATGTCCAAGGTATTCTAGATTGACAAAAATATATTTACCTTTGTATTACTATCGTTTTCCAAGCTCACTGAAAGTACAGCTACTTTGCCAAAACCTTATGGGAAAAGTTTGTTCTGAAAACTGCACTGTTTATTGTCGAATGTATAAAAATACGTAGCTAATTGTATTGCCAATGATGAATGATTCACCTACATATTTGATGTTGGATATTTTTCGCTCTTTCTCCATGTCATTATGGGCCAGATGGCCTGAAAAGACTGATTAAAGAGTATTGTTTATTGGTTTATTGTTATTACTGTTTGTTGCTA
>CM065697.1:50772983-50780483 GCA_017654935.2 Phymorhynchus buccinoides
GAAGGTAGTATCATTCTCCTACAGTGACAGTCAGAAGGTAGTATCATTCTCCTATAGTGACAGTCAGAAGGTAGTATCATTCTCCTATAGTGACAGTCAGAAGGTACCATCGTACTATAGAATAATGGTTGTACATCCGGGCACCTTAGCCCTCCCTGCTTCTGATGTCTGTCCATTTACTGAAGACACGTATGGGTGCTGCAGCCAAAGGGATGGGTTGGCATTTGGGAACCTCCCCCACAACACCAGCTGTCCTCAAATCTCTTTGGTGGGGATGTACCCTGGGCAAGGCATCTCCGCTTTAAACAAATTCTAGCCCAGCCTGCCAGAATAGCATCTGCCCCCCCCCCCCCCCCCCCCCCCCCCCCCCCTGCTTTCTGGCAGACATGGTCGGAAACTACCGACTGGCAATAATCTACTATGTATGTATGGTGCTAGACACATTGTCGTTACTTTCCAAGCTTGGTCGACCCCGTTACCCGCTCTTCTCAATGACGACGATGATGATACGAGGTGAGTCATGCTTGATACTAGTCCATCCCGTTCCCCAGATAATGGCTGGGGGTCATGAAAGAAAGCTCTGATGTGGAGACCCACTTGCCAGCCGCTGATGTAGTTAGTCTTGACTGAAAGCCTGAAGGCGAACGAACGAATATTACATTCCACGTCCTGCCGGTCCTAAGCACACATGCGGGACATTAGTTCTAATTTCGATGTGGGAGCATGAAGGCTTTGGGAGCCTGAAGGCATTGCCAGCCTTCCTTGATGCTGTACGATTGAGGCTGCTCCCGCCCAGAGAGCTCGTGCAGCCTCAACCAATCAACTCGGTGAAAAACGCGACTTAATTTGAAGAAGGTACTAATACCACTGTAGTATACCACAAGTCTCATCATGCTAAGGTGACCGGTTTATCCTCCGAAATCTGAATGCGTTTGAGCTGAACGCAGCGGGGAGACCAGTGGAAACTTAAAACTGGACGCATGCGTATTTCCCAGTCATTAGTTCCATCATAGTCATGGCCTGGGAACTTGGAGGAAGATGTAGAAGGACGTGCGCGGTTTCTGTGCATGGGTGATACGTCAGTTCTGACTGACAGCCATGCCAATTGTCACAGATGGTCAGACACACGGACAGACAGACAGACAGACAGGCTGACTGACAGCCATGCCAATTGTCACAGATGGTCAGACACACGGACAGACAGACAGGCTGACTGACAGCCATGCCAATTGTCACAGATGGTCAGACACACGGACAGACAGACAGACAGGCTGACTGACAGCCATGCCAATTGTCACAGATGGTCAGACACACGGACAGACAGACAGACAGACAGGCTGACTGACAGACAGACAGACAGGCTGACTGACAGCCATGCCAATTGTCACAGATGTCAGACACACGGACAGACAGACAGACAGACAGGCTGACTGACAGCCATGCCAATTGTCACCGATAGTCAGACACACGGACAGACAGACAGACAGGCAGGCTGACAGACAGCCAGGCTGACTGACAGCCATGCCAATTGTCACAGATAGTCAGACACACGGTCAGGTCAGACAGACAGACGGGCAGACAGACAGACAGACAGACAGCCAGGCTGACTGACAGCCATGCCAATTGTCACAGATTGTCAGACACACGGACAGCCAGGCAGACAGACAGGCGGACTGACAGACTGTTCACACAGACGGGTACATAGACATAAATGTAGGCAGACAGATAAGTCCCAATCACACCGCATACGATTTGTCCCCAATACGATGCGATTGTGACGATGTTTGTGAATCATGATTCACGTGAAATGCTTCCGTCTAAACAATAATTACTATTTTCGTTCACCATAATATGCACGTAGACCGCAAAACACAAATTAAATCAAATGTTTTATCAGATTCCATTTGTGTACGAGAGACTACACATACAGTGAACAGAACTAGATCTAGTAGAATTTCGTCAGATTTATTTAAACTGTAGAATTTCATGTCAGTCATGCCCTACAAATATCGAAGTCGGATCGTAGTAAATCGAATCATACGCAGTGTAGCCGGCCATATAGACCGACAGACAGGCAAACAAATATTGTATTATTATATACAAACATACTCTCATAACGGATATTCGCCTTGGCTTCAGGCTGTCAGAACATAGACACTACATTGTAAATATAGCATCCATGGTCAGACCAATTGAGACTAGAACACCGAGGCTACATCAAAATGCTGTTATGCTCTGCATAGCTATGCGGGGATTGTCTTTAGCCATGACAAGCTCCTAGCATAACATCACCAGTCTCCCAAATCCTCCGAAGTCGGAGTGTGTCTGCCCACATGGCGCGGTAATCAAAAACGGTCTCACGTGTGCTGTTCTTATCCCTAGCTAGTGCATGTGTACTCAAGTGCCTCGGCTGTTGGGATGATCCCTGGAGTCTTTTAGCCAGGGTACGACAACAGCAACGTAACTGATATAGCGGTGGTGCCAGCAAGAGATTGATAGAAAGGTAAACAGTCATGCACGATACATTATCATGTCAGGTCCACAGACATCCTATAAATAGATCTCTAGGGGGGGGGGGGGTGTGACATGTCTGAGTAGTTCTACTCTTATCTCACAGATTCTTCCCTCCTCCCTTCTCCCTTTCTCTCAATATGGAAGGAAAGAAAGAAAGAAAGAAAGAAAAGAGGAAGATAAAGTTTGGATGGTGTCACTGATGTCTGGAACCCTCGCTCTCTGTCTGTCTCTCTCTGTGTCTCTGTCTCTGTCTCTCTCTCTCTCATTTGTCTCTCTCAGTCTCTCTCTCTGTCTCTCTCTCTTTGTCTCTCTCTCTCTCTGTCTCTCTCATCTGTCCTTCTGTTTCTGTCTATCTGTGTCTGCCTATTCTCTCTCTCTCTCTCTCTCTCTCTCTCTCTCTCCTCTCTCTCTCTCTCTTCTCTCTCTTCGTCTCTCTCTCTCTCTCTCTCTCTCTCTCTCTCTCTCTCTCTCTCTCTCTCTCTCTCTCTCCTCTCTCTCTCTCTCTCTCTCTCTCTCTCTCTCTCAGCTGTCTCTCTTTCTGTTTTTGTCTCTCTGTGTCTGCTGTGTGTGTCTCTCTCGGTCTCTCTCTCTCTCTCTCTCTCTCTCTCTCTCTCTCGCTCTCTCTCTCTCTCTCTCTCTCTCTCTCTCTTCTCTCTCTCTCTCTCTCTCTCTCTCTCTCTCTCTCTCGCTCTCTCTCTCTCTCTCTCTCTCTCTCTCTCTCTCTCTCTCTCTCTCTCTCTCTCTCTCTCTCTCTCTCAATTCTCTCTCAGCTGTCTCTCTTTTCTGTTTCTGTCTCTCTGTGTCTGCCTATGTCTCTCTCTCTCTCTCTCTCTCTCTCTCTCTCTCTCTCTCTCTCTCTCTCTCTCTCTCTCTCTCTCTCTCTCTCTCTCTCTCTCTCTCTCTCTCTCTCTCTCTCTCTCTCTCTCTCTCTCTCTCTCTCTCCCTCTCTCTCTCTCTCTGTGTCTGTCTCTCTCTCGTCTGTCACTCTCTCATCTGTCTCTCTTTCTATTTCTGTCTCACTATGTCTCTCTGTGTCTGCCTCTGTGTGTGTCTCTCTCTCTCTCTCTCTCTCTCTCTCTCTCTCTCTCTCTCTCTCTCTCTCCTCTCTCTCTCTCTCTCAATAACACACACACACACACACACACACACACACACACACACACACACACACCACACACACACACACACACACACACACACACACACACACACACACACACACACACACACGCACCCCCCCCCCCCCCCACACACACACACACACACCCACACAAGACACAAACCAAGAGATTCTAAGGAATTCAGCCTTTTAAGGAAACCAGACGTGAAATTGAAAATCAGATCTGCAACATGTGAAGTGTCCTTTTTATATTGTTCTACAGGGGTTAATGATGACAAGACAACTAATAGAAAATATCCTTAGAGCAGGATGGCTCTCAGAGGGGGGTAAGAAGACATGAATTTAACGCCAGTGAATATTAACACTTTGAGGGAAATTGGGAGAGACTATGTCACTTAAATTGTTATATGAAAAAAAGAAATATTACGTTGTGCTTGTTATTTTGTTTCTAATCTACATAACCATATGTTGTTGTTGTTGTTGGCTTACCCTGGCTAAACGACTCCGGGGATCATCCAAACAGCAGAAGCACTTGAACACTATGGTACAAGTGCATCAGCTACGGATGAGAGCATTACGTGTGTGACTGTTTTTGATTACCCCCCCCCCCCCCCCCCCCCCCCTCCCGTGGGTCAGCCACACTCCCACACCTTTTTCGAGGGATTTTGGAGACTGATGATGTTATTCTAGGAGCGTGTCATCACTTTTTTTTGCATAACAACATTTTGATGTAGCCTTGGTGTTCTAGCCTATGTGAATTGGTCTGAATGAGCCTTAGAGACACTGACCCACCACGATTAAATCCCTTGGGTTTTTTCTGGGTAGCTGTGACCCACATACAAATGTCCCCAACTTAAACTGAGGCTGCTCTTTAAAATGACGTTTCGGTTTGAATTTGTATGGGAGTCCAACCTGGTCAAAACAAGATTTCTTACCAGCTATAAGAGGGAAAACACGTGGAACACGTGATTTTGACGCGTGATCTGGTGGGTCTTTAAGTCAAGACGGAAGTGACCACATCCCAATGAGCTGACCACCGAACACTCGCAAAGGGGCAGAGCAAGGGTTGACGGAAATGAATCAATCAAAACATGCTGATTTATGTTTGTTTGCTATACTTTTTCACTCTTTAACCCTTTCACCGCCAGCCATATTTCAGCCAAAAGTTGCCATTACATTTACCTGGGTAGAGAACAAAATCCATCTGCAGTATTGGGGATTCTTCTGTGACATGTATAAAATAAGATCTATCCGTACTTCCCAAAACTAAGACAAAGGGGTCTTTGGATAATAGACCCCGATTAGATGCCTTTTAGTGACATCATATAGTAAAAAGCCAAGTGTCCGTGTGTGTGTGTGTGTGTGTGTGTGTGTGTGTGTGTGTGTGTGTGTGTGTGTGTGTGTGTGTGTGTGTGTCTGTCTGAAGCACAAAACGGGCCTTATAACTCCGCCGTGTTTTGACCGAATCGCTTCAAATTTGCTGTGAGCCCTAACGGGGCGATGGCAACGGCAACCGGGGCGGCCGTGTCATTTGCGCGGTTTCGCAAATGCGCGAAACGCGTATCCGCCGGACTCTCGGCGCCCGTATCTCCGGTATTTCTGGACCGATTGCCTTCAAATTTGGCAGGTATATGACCGGGGACGGTGACTATCGGTGTGCCAAACCGGCAGCGAATCGGTTCAGAAACGCGCGCGCTATACGCCGCTTCACTTTTTCACGAATAACTCCGCCGTTTCTTAACCGAATCGCCTCATATTTGCCGTCATGCTTGCTATGGCCCGGGCAAAGGCTGGCAGCAAATTGGAAGAGAATCGGGAGAGCGCGTCACTTTCAGAGCAGCGCCAACGGGAAACGGGGCCTTATAACTCTGCAGTTTCTTAACCGAATCGCTTCAAATTTGCTGTACTCAGCGTTACCAGTACTTGGCGTTACCGTTACTAGGCGTTACCAGTACGGTGCATTGCCAGTACTAGGCGTTGCGCTAGTAGAAGTTAAATCATTGTGATGCTAAAATGCGACTTTGGCGGTGAAAGTGTTAAAAACGTGGGTAAAATGAGAGATCAGTTCTCTCGGTTCAGGAGTACACGTTTCGGGTAAATCGTCTTCCTTTTGGTCTGATACAGACACAAGCACGTGCACACAAGCTGGCATGTGCAGGGCCGGATCCAGGGGGGGGGGGGTCCTAGTTTCCGGACCACCCCCCTCTGCCCCAAGCATGTACCTTATACAAGGTAACAAGTAAGATAATGGCTCGATCTTTGCCGTAACAATCACTGAATTGCAAAACAATCACTGAATTGTAAAACAATCACTCAATTGCAAAACAATCACTAAATTGCCAAAATAATCACTAAATTGCAAAACAATCACTGAATTGCAAAACAATCACTAGATTGCAAACAATCACTAAATTGCAAAAAACAAAACAATCACTAAATTGCAAAACCGTCAATAAATTGCAAAACAATCAATAAATTGCAAAGCAATCAATAAATTGCAAAACAATCAATACATTGCAAAGCAATCCCTAAATTGCAAAACAATCAATAAATTGCACAACAATCAATAAATTGCAAAACTTTCCGGGGGATTCGCCCCCAAATGAACACCGCACCATAACCCGAAACCTATGCAGCTCCCTGGACCCCCGACGGACCCCCCCCCCCCCTTACGAATCACTTGGTCCGGCCCTGACGTGCATGCACGTATGTCCACATGCATAAACGGTAGCAGGTTAGAGAGAGAGAGAGAGAGAGAGAGAGAGAGAGAGAGAGAGAGAGAGAGAGAGAGAGAGAGAGAGAGAGAGACCAATTCTAGCCATGCTCTCGTTCATAAGTAATAGACATTGAAACACACACACACACACACACACACACACACACACACATACGCGCGCGCGCAAATCGATAAGAAAAAGTCTCTTGTTACAGACAAGGTGTGCTCTGAAAAGGAAAGTCAATCCAGTGGAGTCTGTTCCCTGTTGCAGTAAGCTGAGCTGACTAAGTGTGGCACGGGGATCAAAGCAGTCCAGTAATGCGGGTCCTTTGTTTTTCCACCTTACACCCCACTGGCCACATACCCTCGTAGACACTGGGGAGAGAGATCACAGAAAATGGAGCAGACGACTGCAGTCTTTCATGTTAGCCCCTCTCTTCCTCCTCCTTCACATCTCTCTGTCTCTGTCTCTCTCGGATTTTTATATATCTCAGTCTCTCTCCGTATCTCTGGATCTCTTTCTGTCTCTCAGTCTCTCTGTCTCAGAGAGACAGACAGACAGACAGACAGACAGAGAGACAGATATGTTTTCCCCAAAGTGTCTTTAATTACTTAAGCGCTTTTGTTCTTCTTACAGTGCCAAGTTGCAGATACTTTGAGAGAGACAGACGAACTTACCGACAGACAGACGAACTTACCGACAGACAGACAGACGAACTTACCGACAGACAGACGAACTTACCGACAGACAGACGAACTTACCGACAGACAGACAGACGAACATACCGACAGACAGACGAACATACCGACAGACAGACAGACAGACAGACACACACACACACACACACACACACACACACACACACACACACACACACACACACACACACACACACACACACACACACACAAACATTTTTTACTCTTCCTTCCCCCCCCCCCTATCTTTTTCTTTTCTTTCCTTTTCTCCCAATTGTTATGTTTTGTGCGCTCTCTCTCTCTCTCTCTCTCTCTCTCTCTCTCTCTCTCTCTCTCTCTCTCTCTCGTTTGATTTATATTATATATTTATTTATTTTTATTTTTTACTTTTTATTTCTTTAAATTTATACTCATTTATGAATGTTCTCTGTGGGGTTTTTTCTCTATTATT
>CM065697.1:50792983-50795483 GCA_017654935.2 Phymorhynchus buccinoides
TCCGTTCAGGAATACCGGAGATACGGGCACCGAGAGGCCGGCGGTTACGCGTTTTGCGCATTTGCCAAACCGCGCAAATGACACGGCCGTCTCGGTTGCCGTGTACTGCAGCCTTGGGGTTAGGTTGACTGTGACTCTGAAGCTATGAGGCATTGCTTTGGTTGTAGGTACTGCAGCCTTGGGGTTAGGTTGACTGTGACTCTGAAGCTATGAGGCATTGCTTTGGTTGTAGGTACTGCAGCCTTGGGGTTGACTGTGACTCTGAAGCTATGAGGCATTGCTTTGGTTGTAGGTACTGCAGCCTTGGGGTTGACTGTGACTCTGAAGCAATGAGGCATTGCTTTGGTTGTAGGTACTGCAGCCTTGGGGTTAGGTTGACTGTGACTCTGAAGCTATGAGGCATTGCTTTGGTTGTAGGTACTGCAGCCTTGGGGTTGACTGTGACTCTGAAGCTATGAGGCATTGCTTTGCTTGTAGGTACTGCAGCCTTGGGGTTAGGTTGACTGTGACTCTGAAGCATTGAGGCATTGCTTTGGTTGTAGGTACTGCAGCCTTGGGGTTAGGTTGACTGTGACTCTGAAGCAATGAGGCATTGCTTTGGTTGTAGGTACTGCAGCCTTGGGGTTAGGTTGACTGTGACTCTGAAGCTATGAGGCATTGCTTTGGTTGTAGTACTGCAGCCTTGGGGTTGACTGTGACTCTGAAGCCATTGCTTTGGGTTACTGCAGCCTTGGGGTTACTGTGACTCTGAAGCTATGAGGCATTGCTTTGGTTGTAGGTACTGCAGCCTTGGGGTTGACTGTGACTCTGAAGCTATGAGGCATTGCTTTGGTTGTAGGTACTGCAGCCTTGGGGTTAGGTTGACTGTGACTCTGAAGCAATGAGGCATTGCTTTGGTTGTAGGTACTGCAGCCTTGGGGTTAGGTTGACTGTGACTCTGAAGCTATGAGGCATTGCTTTGGTTGTAGGTACTGCAGCCTTGGGGTTAGGTTGACTGTGACTCTGAAGCAATGAGGCATTGCTTTGGTTGTAGGTACTGCAGCCTTGGGGTTGACTGTGACTCTGAAGCTATGAGGCATTGCTTTGGTTGTAGGTACTGCAGCCTTGGGGTTGACTGTGACTCTGAAGCTATGAGGCATTGCTTTGGTTGTGGGTACTGCAGCCTTGGGGTTGACTGTGACTCTGAAGCTATGAGGCATTGCTTTGGTTGTAGGTACTGCAGCCTTGGGGTTGACTGTGACTCTGAAGCTATGAGGCATTGCTTTGGTTGTATGTACTGCAGCCTTGGGGTTGACTGTGACTCTGAAGCTATGAGGCATTGCTTTGGTTGTAGGTACTGCAGCCTTGGGGTTGGGTTGACTGTGACTCTGAAGCTATGAGGCATTGCTTTGGTTGTGGGTACTGCAGCCTTGGGGTTGACTGTGACTCTGAAGCTGTGAGGCATTGCTTTGGTTGTAGGTACTGCAGCCTTGGGGTTGGGTTGACTTTGGAGGGGAGGCAGAGAGAGTGTGGGGGTGTACCCCGGGCAAGGCTTATCTGATATAGCTCTTGCTTTTCAGGACAGCTGCTGTCGCTTCTGCTAGTTGGAGTTTGTGGTCGGACACAACGGGCTTGAACTCACACATACACGCGGGCATATGCACACACACACACACACACACACACACACACACACACACACACACACACACACACACACACACACACACACACACACACACACACACACACAGATAAACTTGTAACTTGAAGCTTGAAATGTTTAATGAGAATGAACTGAATAAGCATTGAAGAAAATATAAAATGATTCATCAGGTCCTCTAACAGATTAAAACAATAAACAAATAAAGTAGAATATTATTTTAAAAATGAACGAAGAAACAGCAATAACAATAACATCACGACAGCAACGTGTGTGTGTGTGTGTGTGTGTGTGTGTGTGTGTGTGTGTGTGTGTGTGTGTGTGTGTGAGTGAGAGTGAGAGTGAGAGTGAGAGTGAGAGTGAGAGTGAGAGTGAGAGTGCGAGTGAGAGTGAGAGTGAGAGTGACAGTGAGAGAGAGAGAGAGAGAGAGAGAGAGAGAGAGAGAGAGAGAGAGAGAGAGAGAGAGAGAGAGAGAGAGAGAGAGAGAGAGACACACACACACACACACACACAGAGACACACAGAGAGAGAGTGAGTTCAAATTTCAAACTTTAAGCTTCAAATACTTTATTTTAGAAGGAATAAGAATTTAGGCTGGGCCTAATCTGCCATTCTGGAGAGAGAGAGAGAGAGAGAGAGAGAGAGAGAGAGAGAGAGAGAGAGAGAGAGAGAGAGAGAGAGAGAGAGAGAGAGAGACCGACAGACAGACAGACAAACAGACAGAGATAGACAGACTGACAGACAGACAGATGCACATGCATAGACAAAGAGAGATAGAGGAGAGAGGCGAGGGGGTAGCAAGCCAATCTCATAGCATTACATCCCTACAGGTCAGGTAAGAGCCATGATGAAGGGGAA
>CM065697.1:50802983-50812983 GCA_017654935.2 Phymorhynchus buccinoides
CCTGGGTGTGCACTGCTAAAAAAATTTTTTATGATGTTTAGCATACGAATAGCATGCAGAAGATTTGGAGAATTTTGAAAGCCAAACGATTTTACATTAAAGTTGTATTTTACATTAAAGTTGTCTATTACGCTTCTGCAAAGAGTATTGTGAAGAAAACAAATTTTGTGTTGTCTTATACTAAGAAAAAACCAGGCGTGAACTGTATGATGATAAAACACTTGACAGGGCTTCATCGTTATTTTGGCTTCTTTTTTTTTAAAGTGTACAACCACCATTACTAAACCTTTGCAAAATCACAGAAGTGCATTGCTAAACTTTTGCAAAACAACAGCAATTGCATTGTTAAAATAATAAAAACTGCATTCATCATAAAAATGACAACAAAAAATAAAAGGACTGCACACATAACATTTTTCGTCCTCGCCTTTTAGGTGTGAAAAACATGTACAGGGTCTCAAATGGCACACCGTTAAAGGGGCACCCTGACGGATGAGTTATTGTAAGAAACACGCTGAGGAGTTTTACTCACAACAAAAAGAACCAGCTCATTTTTTTTTTTTACTGCACTACAAAAAAAAAGAAAACGCTTCAACCACAATGACTGAGGTGGTGTAGAGTGGCACAGTGGTATTGCGTTCGCTTCGTGTCAAGTAAACCCGAGTTCGAACCTGGGTACAAGGGATTTTTTTCCTCATTCTGCACTAAACCGAGGTCCCGTGTGCCCATGCACTTAACATATGTTAAATCCAATGGCGACGAAAAAGTTTTGTAATTTTGTCAAAATTCCTCCCCCCCCCCCCCACCTCCCTCCCTCATCAGTGACAATAATCGCATGCCAATTGTATATTCACCAAACCCTTTATTTTGAAGAAATACTTACGGATGGATTTTACATTCTTCTATCCTCACGTTCATTTATCAGTTGACTATTCCTTGACCCCCCCCCCCCCCTTTCTTTTTCATTGATACACACACTACCATTGAGAGACTCATTAATATGCGTTAGCCTAGCAACTGACCAAAACAGTTAGGTAGGCTTAGTGATGCGACTCTCTTTGTGCTGTGGTGTTGAGCTATGGAAGCAGGGTCAGTCCCTGTAGGCCTAGGCCTAGTGCAAAGGTTAGCAGACGGACACAATCAGTTGACAGTGAAAGATGAATATGAGCCAAGTTGGTTCTTTTCAGTTTTATTCACACAACCGTAGGCTGAGCCTACCCTACTCTCTTTGTGTTTATGACTCTCTATCTCAAAAGTCGAAGTCTGGTTTCTTTCAGTTTCATGACAACATTAGGATCACAAATACTTTGGAAGACAAATCTCATCTGCTTACAGAACTAAACCGTCATTTTCAGCACTTTACTGTGTTGAACTTCTTTTTTGTTCTTGTCTGAGCGGTCGATGACGAATGTATTTCATGACACGTTCATATTTTATATAACTTGTTTTCTTCTTCTTCTCTAAAATAGCCAACTGCATCACCTTGAAGATATTTTGAAAAGACATACATGTTCATACACATTTGAAGTGCAATACACTCTTCTACATAATGTTAACACTGTTTGGCCTCCTTTTAGTTGATATTTATCAACTGAATTTTCTTGTCATTTCTCTCGCCAGGAACATCTGACGAACTGATGTGAATGATAGCTGCTCCTCGGCGCAAAGAGATACCGCGAGTAGGAGGCCATATTTTCCTTTCTCTTCAACACCCCCCCCCCCCCCCCCACACACACACACACAACACACACACACACACACACGGGCCACGTTATCCACGATCACCCAGAGCGTGGCTGAGCGTAGCTTGGTCGTGGTCGTAACGTGCTGCAGTCGCATGTAACGTTGTCAGAGCGTGGGAGGGGTCTTGCTAGGAGCGAGAACGTGGTGAAAGAGAAAGAGAGCAGAGAGGGAGAAAGTGAGAGAGAGAGAGAGAGAGGGAGAAGGAGAGAGAGAGAGAAATACGAAATACGAATGTTTTATTGAGGGTAAAAAGGATAAGCTACAATAGCTTCTTTACACCTTGCCCTCTCACTCACACATTCATACCATGCATCAAGCAAAGAAAATTTGACATAAAACAATCAAGTCAAGACAATGGAACAAAAATTGGCACATGAAATAATTCAAAAAGATATCAAAAATGGGAATTAAAGCAAACATGGATAATACTTAACAATGGTGAACTTGAATTGAAAAAAGGGAAACAATTTTAAGACAATGACAATTTTTCAGAATACAAGCACTTTTAAGGAACAACAACAACAACAAAAACATTATAAGATAACATGGGAATATGAGAGAGGGACGGAGAGAGAGAGAGAGAGAGAGAGAGAGAGAGAGAGAGAGAGAGAGAGAGAGAGAGAGAGAGAGAGAGAGAGAGAGAGAGAAGAGAGAGAGAGAAGATTCAGAGAGAGATGGGAGAGAGAGGGGGGAGGAGAGAGAGGGAGAGAGAGAGAAGGAGAGAGGGAGGTGAGAACGGAGAAAAAGAGAGAGAGAGAGAGGAGAGAGAGAGAGAGAGAGAGAGAGGAGAGAGAGAGAGAGCAGAGAGAGACAGACAGACAGACAGACAGACAAACACTGGACACTGGAAAACTTTATTTGACAAGGATAAAGACAGACAGAAAGAGAGAGACATAGGAACAGAGAGATAGAGAGAGAGACACTACAGAGACTGAGAGACAGAAAGACAGAGAGAGAGGAGGGGGTGGGGGTAGATAATTGTAATTCCATAAAGAACACAGCCGTGTTGCGCATCAGTGCCTGAGAAGACAGGACATTCCCCACAGCTTTCATCAGTATCTTTGATCTCTACCTTGATCTAAAAATAGAGCAGTCACTGCTTGTTATTTTCATATTAGAACTCCCGGAAAGCTAATTGGTGTGATTGCCGCGGAGATTATGGCGCGCGAGAATGTGTGTGCGTGTGTGTGTGTGTGTGTGTGTGTGTGTGTGTGTGTGTGTGTGTGTGTGTGTGTGTGTGTGTGTGTGTGTGTGTGTGTGTGTGTGTGTGTGTGTGTGTGTGTGTGTGTGTGTGTGCGTGTGTGTGTGTGTGTGTGTGTATGTGTGTGTGTGTGTATGTGTGTGTGTATGCATATATATATATCTGTGTGTGTGTGTGTGTGTGTGTGTGTGTGTGTGTGTGTGTGTGTGTGTGTGTGTGTGTGTGTGTGTGTGTGTGTGTGTATGCATATGCATATATATATATATATATAATTATATACTCTGTGTGTGTGTGTGTGTGTGTGTGTGTTGTGTGTGTGTGTGTGTGTGTGTGTGTGTGTTGTGTGTTAGTATGTGTGTTTTGTGTGTGTGTGTGTGGGGGGGGGGGGTATAATGTATGTATGTGTGTGTTTTATATACTCTGTCTGTCTCTGTGTGTGTGTGTGTGTGTGTGTGTGTGTGTGTGTGTGTGTGTGTGTGTGTGTGTGTGTGTGTGTGTGTGTGTGTGTGTGTGTGTGTATGTGTGTGTGTGTGTGTGTATGTGTGTGTTTTTGTGTGTGTGGTGTGTGTGTGGGGGGGGGGGGGAATAATGTATGTATGTGTGTTTATATACTCTGTCTCTCTCTCTCTCTCTCTGTGTGTGTGTGTGTGTGTGTGTGTGTGTGTGTGTGTGTGTGTGTGTGTGTGTGTGTGTGTGTGTGTGTGTGTGTGTCCTACCTGAAGATATGCTGTCTCTCTGTCGTCTGTCTGTCTGTCTGTCTGTGTCCCATAAGGGCCAGCCACACGTCCACTAAAATCGCACGAATGTACGATACGATTCGATCACGCGGTCTCCAAGAGCAAAATGTGATTCGCGCTTCGAGATCACGTGATCGAATCGTATCGTACAGTGGTACGGTTTTATCTGACGTGTGGCTGGCCCAATACACTAACTGTATCAAGTATTGCCTCCGTCTCCGCACGGCAGTGAATGCTGTAGGGACGGGTCTGCATTTTGATCCAGATTGAATCTATATAGTGATTGTCTGTCTGTCCGTCTCTTTGCCTGCCTGCCTGTCTGTGTCTTATAGACTAATTGGGCCAAGAATACCCTCCCTCCCAACAAAGTACTCAATGTTGTAGGGACCTACATATCCTGACTGAATCTATACATTGATTTTTATATATGTCCGTCTGTCTGTCTGTCTGTGTCTGTCTGTCTATGTTCCAAAGACTAACTGTGCCAAGACATTATTCCTCTCTCGCACCTAACCAGTCAATGTTATGGGGGACCTAAGTACCCCGGCCACCCCACCAGTCAATGTTATGGGGGACCTAAGTACCCCGGCCACCCCACCAGTCAATGCTATTGTGGACCTAAGTACCCCGGCCACCCCACCAGTCAATGCTATTGTGGACCTAAGTACCCCGGCCACCCCACCAGTCAATGCTATTGGGGACTTAAGTACCCCGGCCACCCCACCAGTCAATGCTATTGTGGACCTAAGTACCCCGGCCACCCCACCAGTCAATGCTATTGGGGACTTAAGTACCCCGGCCACCCCATCAGTCAATGCTATTGGGGACATCAGTACCCCGGCCACCCCATCAGTCAATGCTATTGGGGACCTAAGTACCCCGGCCACCCCATCAGTCAATGCTATTGGGGACCTAAGTACCCCGGCCACCCCATCAGTCAATGCTTATTGGGGACTTAAGTACCCCGGCCACCCCATCAGTCAATGTTATTGGGGACTTAAGTACCCCGGCCACCCCATCAGTCAATGTTATTGGGGACTTAAGTACCCCGGCCACCCCACCAGTCAATGCTATTGGGGACCTAAGTACCCCGGCCACCCCACCAGTCAATGCTATTGTGGACCTAAGTACCCCGGCCACCCCACCAGTCAATGCTATTGGGGACCTAAGTACCCCGGCCACCCCACCAGTCAATGCTATTGGGGACCTAAGTACCCCGGCCACCCCACCAGTCAATGTTATTGGGGACCTAAGTACCCCGGCCACCCCATCAGTCAATGCTATTGGGGACCTAAGTACCCCGGCCACCCCACCCCATCAGTCAATGCTATTGGGGACCTTAAGTACCCCGGCCACCCCATCAGTCAATGCTATTGGGGACCTAAGTACCCCGGCCACCCCATCAGTCAATGCTATTGGGGACCTAAGTACCCCGGCCACCCCATCAGTCAATGCTATTGGGGACCAAGTACCCCGGCCACCCCATCAGTCAATGCTATTGGGGACTTAAGTACCCCGGCCACCCCATCAGTCAATGCTATTGGGGACCTAAGTACCCCGGCCACCCCACCAGTCAATGCTATTGGGGACTTAAGTACCCCGGCCACCCCATCAGTCAATGCTATTGGGGACTTAAGTACCCCGGCCACCCCATCAGTCAATGCTATTGTGGACCTAAGTACCCCGGCCACCCCATCAGTCATTGGGGACCTAAGTACCCCGGCCACCCCATCAGTCAATGGGGGACCTAAGTACCCCGGCCACCCCACAATGCTATTGGGGACCTAAGTACCCCGGCCACCCCACCAGTCAATGCTATTGGGGACCTAAGTACCCCGGCCACCCCACCAGTCAATGCTATTGGGGACCTAAGTACCCCGGCCACCCCACCAGTCAATGCTATTGGGGACAAGTACCCCACCCCATCAGTCAATGCTATTGGGGACAAGTACCCCGGCCACCCCATCAGTCAATGTGGGGACTTAAGTACCCCGGCCACCCCATCAGTCAATGCTATTGCCACCTTAAGTACCCCGGCCACCCCACCAGTCAGTCAATGTTATTGGGGACTTAAGTACCCCGGCCACCCCACCAGTCAATGCTATTGGGGACCTAAGTACCCCGGCCACCCCACCAGTCAATGCTATTGGGGACCTAAGTACCCCGGCCACCCCATCAGTCAATGCTATTGGGGACCTAAGTACCCCGGCCACCCCATCAGTCAATGCTATTGGGGACCTAAGTACCCCGGCCACCCCATCAGTCAATGCTATTGGGGACCCCATTAAGTACCCCGGCCACCCCACCAGTCAATGTTATTGGGGACTTAAGTACCCCGGCCACCCCACCAGTCAATGCTATTGGGGACTTAAGTACCCCGGCCACCCCACCAGTCAATGCTATTGGGGACCTAAGTACCCCGGCCACCCCACCAGTCAATGCTATTGGGGACCTAAGTACCCCGGCCACCCCACCAGTCAATGCTATTGGGGACCTAAGTACCCCGGCCACCCCACCAGTCAATGCTATTGGGGACCTAAGTACCCCGGCCACCCCACCAGTCAATGCTATTGGGGACCTAAGTACCCCGGCCACCCCACCAGTCAATGCTATTGGGGACCTAAGTACCCCGGCCACCCCAACAGTCAGTCAATGCTATTGGGGACCTAAGTACCCCGGCCACCCCACCAGTCAATGCTATTGGGGACCTAAGTACCCCGGCCACCCCATCAGTCAATGCTATTGGGGACACCCCATGTCAATGCTATTGGGGACCTAAGTACCCCGGCCACCCCATCAGTCAATGTTATTGGGGACAAGTACCCCGGCCACCCCACCAGTCAATGTTATTGGGGACCTAAGTACCCCGGCCACCCCACCAGTCAATGCTATTGGGGATAAGTACCCCGGCCACCCCATCAGTCAATGACCTAAGTACCCCGGCCACCCCATCAGTCAATGCTATTGGGGACCTAAGTACCCCGGCCACCCCACCAGTCAATGCTATTGGGGACCTAAGTACCCCGGCCACCCCACCAGTCAATGCTATTGGGGACCTAAGTACCCCGGCCACCCCACCAGTCAATGCTATTGGGGACCTAAGTACCCCGGCCACCCCATCAGTCAATGCTATTGGGGACCTAAGTACCCCGGCCACCCCACCAGTCAATGCTATTGGGGACCTAAGTACCCCGGCCACCCCATCAGTCAATGCTATTGGGGACCTAAGTACCCCGGCCACCCCACCAGTCAATGCTATTGGGGACCTAAGTACCCCGGCCACCCCACCAGTCAATGCTATTGGGGACCTAAGTACCCCGGCCACCCCATCAGTCAATGCTATTGGGGACCTAAGTACCCCGGCCACCCCATCAGTCAATGCTATTGGGGACCTAAGTACCCCGGCCACCCCACCAGTCAATGCTATTGGGGACTTAAGTACCCCGGCCACCCCATCAGTCAATGTTATTGGGGACCTAAGTACCCCGGCCACCCCATCAGTCAATGCTATTGGGGACCTAAGTACCCCGGCCACCCCATCAGTCAATGCTATTGGGGACCTAAGTACCCCGGCCACCCCATCAGTCAATGCTATTGGGGACATCAGTACCCCGGCCACCCCATCAGTCAATGCTATTGGGGACCTAAGTACCCCGGCCACCCCACCAGTCAATGCTATTGGGGACCTAAGTACCCCGGCCACCCCATCAGTCAATGCTATTGGGGACCTAAGTACCCCGGCCACCCCATCAGTCAATGCTATTGGGGACATAAGTACCCCGGCCACCCCATCAGTCAATGCTATTGGGGACCTAAGTACCCCGGCCACCCCATCAGTCAATGCTATTGGGGACCTAAGTACCCCGGCCACCCCATCAGTCAATGCTATTGGGGACCTAAGTACCCCGGCCACCCCATCAGTCAATGCTATTGGGGACATAAGTACCCCGGCCACCCCATCAGTCAATGCTATTGGGGACCTAAGTACCCCGGCCACCCCATCAGTCAATGTTATTGGGGACTTAAGTACCCCGGCCACCCCACCAGTCAATGTTATTGGGGACCTAAGTACCCCGGCCACCCCATCAGTCAATGCTATTGGGGACATAAGTACCCCGGCCACCCCATCAGTCAATGCTATTGGGGACCTAAGTACCCCGGCCACCCCATCAGTCAATGCTATTGGGGACCTAAGTACCCCGGCCACCCCATCAGTCAATGCTATTGGGGACCTAAGTACCCCGGCCACCCCATCAGTCAATGCTATTGGGGACCTAAGTACCCCGGCCACCCCATCAGTCAATGCTGTTGGGGACATCAGTACCCCGGCCACCCCACCAGTCAATGCAGTGAGAACTTAATATATACCCTAAAGGAAGTCATTCAATGTTTCTGCTTGCCTGTCCATCCGTTCGTTCGTTCGTCCGTCTGTCCGTCTGTCCGTCTGTCTGTCCGTGTCCTACAGACTATTGCCAAGAAAGGCCTGTCTCCTGAACCAACCAGCCAACTGCAATCAAGGGACCAACACGCCCGGTTACGTAGCATTGTCACCCCGTCTCTGTGTGTCCCCAATTTTGTCTCTGTGTCCCCGCCTCTATATGCCCCCCCCCCCCCCCTCTATGTCCCCGTCTCTCTGTTTCCTTGTCTCTCAACATCCCGGTTTGTTTCCTACCCCTAGCTCTGTCCCTAACCCGACCCTTACCTTAACCCTAATCCGCGGAGACACGTAGAGACGGGGACATATATGGAGATGGGGACACGTAGAGACGGGGAAACATAGAGACGGGGACACATGTAGACATGGGTACATATAGAGATGGGGACACGTAGAGACGGGGACACATAGAGACGGGGACACAACTGTTCATCACATATAGAGACGGGGACACATAGAGACGGGGACACATGGGCACATATAGAGACGGGGACACATAGAGACGGGGACACATAGACACATGGGACATATAAGACGGGGACACATAGAGACAGGGACACATGTACACATGGGCACATATAGAGACGGGGACACATAGAGACAGGGACACATGTAGACATGGGTAGATATAGAGACGGGGACACATAGAGACAGGGACACATGTAGACATGGGTAGATATAGAGACAGGGACATATGTAGACATGGGTACATATAGAGACGGGGACACATAGAGACAGGGACACATGTAGACATGGGTAGATATAGAGACGGGGACACATAGAGACAGGGACACATGTAGACATGGGTAGATATAGAGACGGGAACACATAGAGACAGGGACACATGTAGACATGGGTAGATATAGAGACGGGGGTCCGGGACACAGAGACGGGGACACATGTAGACATGGGTACATATAGAGACGGGGACGCATAGAGACGGGGACACATAGAGACGGGGGTTCATCGCATTGATCCCGCCCCCCCCCCCCCCCCTCCCCTTACTGATGCTGTGCTGTGTTGCTGATCGATGGGTCTAGCAGTGATCGGAGACACAACAAGCAGATCGATAGTTCTGTCTGTCTGTCCCCGTCCGTCTGTCTATCTGTATGTCTATCTGTCGGTCGGTCTGTTTGTGTGTGTCTGTCTCTTGCTCTCTTCTCTCTCTCTCTCTCTCCTCTCTCTCTCTCTCTCTCTCTCTCTCTCTCTCTCTCTCTCTCTCTCTCTCTCTCTCTCTCTCTCTCTCTCTCTCTCTCTCTCTCTCTCTCTCTCTCTCTCTCTCTCTCTCTCTCTCTCTCTCCTCTCTCTCTCCTCTCTCTCTCTCTCCCTCTCTCTCTCTCTCTCTCTCTCTCTCTCTCTCTCTCTCTCTCCTCTCTCTCTCTCTCTCATTCTCACCCCCTCTCTCTCTCTCTCTCTCTCTCTCTCTCTCTCTCTCTCTCTCTCTCTCTCTCTCTCTGTCTCTCTCTCTCGCTCCCCCCCCCCCTCTCTCTCTCTCTCTCTCTTTCTTTCTCTCTCGTTTCCGTCTCAAGGACAGATTGTAAGAATAGACCTGGCCTAAAATATCAATCATTGCGTAATAAAGTTTTCAAGTGTCAAGTCTCTCTCTCTCTCTCTCTCTCTCTCTCTCTCTCTCTCTCTCTCTCTCTCTCTCTCTCTCTCTCTCTCTCTCTCTCTCTCTCTCTCTCTCTCTCTCTCGCTTCTCTCTCTCTCTGTCTCTCTGTCTCTCTCTCTCTCTCTCTCTCTCTCTCTCTCTCTCTCTCCTCTCTCTGTCTCTCTCTCTCTCTCTCTCTCTCTCTCTCTCTCTCTCTCTCTCTCTCTCTCTCTCTCTCTCTCTCTCTCTCTCTCTCTCTCTCTCTCTCTCTCTCTGTCTCTGTCAGATTGGTT
>CM065697.1:50820483-50822983 GCA_017654935.2 Phymorhynchus buccinoides
TTACCCAGTTACTTAAGATTAATGGTATTTGTGGCTGAAGAATGGCTTGCGGCAAAAGGGTTAATGATAAATTCAATCAAATGTTTTATGTGTCTTATTCAACATTGGTTTTCCTGTACGTTTGTGTAATTCGATCTCTGTTTCATTTGCTCCATCTGATTGAATGCAGGTCATATTTCTGTTTTCATATGATACTCTGTCGTCATTATTTTGTTAAATAAAAGAACCCAAAATGTCTTTAGAATAACCACCTTCATTGCATTACACCCCCATAGCAGATTGAAGCAGATTTTGACATTTACGGAATTTTTTTTTAGATTGAAAGGAAGGAAATGCTCTGATAATTGTGTATTTGAATAGCAATGGCAAATTTCCTTGTTTTAATTTGTTTTTTAATCTTCTCTCTCTCTCCCTCCCCCTCTAACTCTCTCTCTCTTTCTCTGTCCCTCTCTGGTCCCCCCCCCTCTCTCTCTCTCTTCTCTCTCTCTCTCTCTCTCTCTCTCTCTCTCTCTCTCTCTCTCTCTCTCTCTCTCTCTCTGTGAACACAAATCAAAGGAAGCCCTAACAAACTTGCTTCTATGGAAACTGTAAGTTATTTGCCCGATTCGCTTTGCTAGCAGAACATTGTAATGTCTTTCAAACCCGATTTCTAAAATGTCGCTTTTGTGTTATTTCTTTAAACCAGCTAAAGCGTAAAGTCCACCTGGACTAAAATTGAAAACATCTATTTTGGGAAATATAAAATGTGTAATATCGATTTCTTTTTTCAACGATATTTCCCTGGCAGAAAGGCACGAAATGAACTGGAACACTGCATAATTGGAACGCGAGTCTGTCTTTCTGTCTGTGTCTGTCAGTCAGTCTGTATGTCTGACTGTTTCCTGTCTCTCTCTCTCTCTCTCTCTCTCTCTCTCTCTCTCTCTCTCTCTCTCTCTCTCTCTCTCTCTCTCTCTCTCTCTCTCTCTCTCTCTCTCTCTCTCTCTCTCTCTCTCTCTCTCTCTCTCTCTCTCTCTCTCTCTCTCTCTCTCTCTCTCTCTCTCTCTCTCTCTCTCTCTCTCTCTCTCTCTCTCTCTCTCTCTCTCTCTCTCTGTTTTTGTGTCATTGCATATCTTTGTTTTCTTCCCTCTGTTTCTGTCTTTTGCTATGTCTGTTTGTCTGTCTCTCTCCCACTCAGTCTATCTCTGTCTGACTCTCTGTCTCTCTCTCTGTCTGTCTGTCTGTCTGTCTCTCTCTCATATCCCCACTTATCTCTCATCCTTCTTCGTCTTTTTTGCCGTTTCTCAGTGAGTCTTTATGTCTGAATAGTTTATTATAATCACCAGCTTGTCTGTGACTGTCAGGATTTTCAACGAATACGACACCTGGCTTCATCCTATCGTTGGAGTCCCCCGAGGAAACGTTTGCAATAAACTGTAATATTATTGGGAATCAAGGTGTGTTTGCTTGTCCTTCTTCACTCCATACACGTCCTAATTATTAACATATCAAATGTATTTGGGGTGGAGGGGATGGATGAGGGTTATAGAGAGATGGTGGGGGTGAGAATCTTGGATGGTGAAAGTGTAAACAGGAGACTGATACGAGACCGTAACTTTGATCGAAACACAATACCTTGATGTGGCCAGCCATCGCTATCACGAATACGTCTTCGTTGTATTGTATAAAGTTACAATAGCTTGGCGATGTGTTTGTGAGCTTTCTATCTTTTGAACCTCTGATTTAAATAACGTGTAACGGTGTTTGTCTGTTTTACAAGCCACCCCTCCCTCCACCTTTCTGTACCTCTCCCACCCCCCAGTATAGTTTACAGCACTGGTCCCCGACCTTCCCCCATTAATGTTGCTTTGGTTTCTCATGTCTGTATTGATGTGTCTCGCCACTGACGTTTGTGGCTAAAAGGAGATTTGGGTCAGTCTCTTAGGGAAGGGGTGGAGGTGGGTTGAAGGTGAGCATCGCCAATGTCGCCTCTTGGCACCACAATGATTTAACACCCATGTCACTGAAAGGCATCAAATGAGGGTCTGGTATCCAGTGACCTTATGTTCTTTTTTTGGGAGGTAAGGATAAGCCCTATTTTATGCACGTCACAGAGGAATCTCCAATATTGCAGACATAATCTTGTCTCTACATGTGTGCGTGCTGGGAGGAATGTCTAGCGTTGAAAGGGTTAAAAGAGGATAAAAGGTTTCGATAGGACAGTGTCAGATACAGAGATTGGTCTTGTTAGCAAAACAAGTTGCAAATAGAAACAAACACCCATAAAACAAACCGCAGAGTAGGCGCAAGGAAACTCTTGGTTGAGCTGGACAACGGAGGGTTCTTTTAGCAGACTAGAAATATCTGATACAGTGCAAACCCTCGCACAGGAGGCTAGTCGGTTATCGTTGGTTTTCTACGAGGGTATTACGTTTTAAAAGGATCATCGTCGTTGTCGTCATCATCATCATTATAATCATCATCATCACCGTCGTCGTCGTCGTCGTCATTGTAGTCATCATCA
>CM065697.1:50825483-50830483 GCA_017654935.2 Phymorhynchus buccinoides
GGGTCAGTGTGTCTTTAAAAGGACCCAATGCCAGAATGAAAAGAAATAATGATGACAATAAAGCGACAGAACGAAAAGGGCGGAAATGCAAACAAATACTCCTTTCGAAGAAAACAAAAAGAGGGGAGGGGGAGAAATATGATGTAAAGTGTAGGGGGGGGGGGGGGGGGGGGGGGGGGACAATCAAGAAAAATATATAAGTAAAGTGAAAGGAAGAAAAAGAAAGGACAGAAGAAAAACAAATAACGACGAGAAGAAAGCAAGAGAAGAAAGCAAGAGAAGAAAGCAAGAGAAGAAAGCAAGAGAAGAAAGCAGGAGAAGAAGCAATACAAGGGGTGTGGTGGTGGGAGAAAGCAAGAGGAGAAAGCAGGAGAAGAAGCAATACAAGGGGTGTGGTGGTGGGAGAAAGCAAGAGGAGAAAGCAGGAGAAGAAGCAATACAAGGGGTGTGGTGGTGGGAGAAAGCAAGAGGAGAAAGCAGGAGAAGAAGCAATACAAGGGGTGTGGTGGTGGGAGAAAGCAAGAGGAGAAAGCAGGAGAAGAAGCAATACAAGGGGTGTGGTGGTGGGAGAAAGCAAGAGGAGAAAGCAGGAGAAGAAGCAATACAAGGGGTGTGGTGGTGGGAGAAAGCAAGAGGAGAAAGCAGGAGAAGAAGCAATACAAGGGGTGTGGTGGTGGGAGAAAGCAAGAGGAGAAAGCAGGAGAAGAAGCAATACAAGGGCTGTGGTGGTGGGAGAAAGCAAGAGGAGAAAGCAGGAGAAGAAGCAATACAAGGGGTGTGGTGGTGGGAGAAAGCAAGAGGAGAAAGCAGGAGAAGAAGCAATACAAGGGGTGTGGTGGTGGGAGAAAGCAAGAGGAGAAAGCAGAAGAAGAAGCAATACAAGGGGTGTGGTGGTGGGAGAAAGCAAGAGGAGAAAGCAGGAGAAGAAGCAATACAAGGGGTGTGGTGGTGGGAGAAAGCAAGAGGAGAAAGCAGGAGAAGAAGCAATACAAGGGGTGTGGTGGTGGGAGAAAGGCCCCGCTTTGAAAGAAAAGGGAAACAAAAGTAAAGGCTGAAAGAAAGAAAAACATCATCATGAAAGTAAAGGGAAGTAATACCCTCGTAGTAGACTAACATTAAAGACCCAGTGACGCACCACAATTAAGTCCCTTGGTTTTGTTTCTGGGTAGCTGTGACCCACATACAGATTTCCGCAACTTGAAACTGAGGCTGCTCTTTAAACTGATGTATCGGTTTGAATTTGGGGCCATTTGTATGGGAGTCAGACTTGGTCAAAACAAGATTTATTTCCTGTTATAAGAGGGAAAACACGTGAAACCCGTGATTTTGACACGTGATCTGGTGGATCTTTAAAAAAGGTCAGAGGGCATGTTCTTATTTTTCACTCTTTTCCCCATGGCAGCACAGTGATCCTCTAGTAATATCGCTACTACCGTAACGCTGCGTTGCCATGGGGACAGGGCGAGAGCTAGCAACGTGCATGTTGACGTTGAGGAGGAGGAAGAAGAAATGATGTCACTTCACGGAACGAGGGTTAAGGGATTGCACGAAGAGAAATGCATTAGGGGGACAAAGGACAGAGGATTGTGGACAACTAAAACAAGGGCATCGCCGAGCGGCAGCAACGCATTGTGACAATGCAAACCCGGCCAGACTTATGTCCTCCCCCCCCCCCCCCACCCCCCCAATAAACACACCACTTTCCACCCTTACAGAACGCATACAATACATAGCCCAAAATTTGAAGCGATTCTGTTCACTAGTTTACGAGATACACCTGAACGTTTATGCAAACGTCCTTGCACCATGGTACACCACCACACAAAATTTGAAGCGATTATGTTCACTAGTTCACGAAATAAAGCTGTGGGGAAATGACATAGCCCAAAGAAGGAAATTTCGGTTTTCATGGTCAAACTTCAAGGTCAAGGTCAGCACGGTGTTGATTAACGAAAGGAAGCTTCCTTTTCAAGCTGTCTACCCATCTGCCAATTTTAATCAAAGTTCAAACAGTAGTTTTTAAGATCGATACACAGACACACACACACACACACACACACACACACACACACACGCAAACCAATCGCAAAACCCCGGCTTCTGGCCGGGTAACAAACTCCACGAGATTGGAGCAGGATGATGAAAATGAAGAACGGGGGGGGGGGGGGGGGGGGGGGTAAGTAACCCCCTTCTCTCCCTTCTCTCCCTCTGTTTGTCCCCTTGTTGTGCTCCCCTTCTCCCCCTCTCCCCTCCCTCTTCCTATCGTTTCGTTTCAAGAGACATTTCAATATGTTTCAACATGTCAATCTAACTAGGTTTGTATGGCTATGTTTCTTTCTAGAGACATTTCAATATGTTTCAACATGTCAATCTAACTAGGTTTGTATGGCTATGTTTCTTTCTAGAGACATTTCAATATGTTTCAACATGTCAATCTAACTAGGTTTGTATGGCTATGTTTCTTTCTAGAGACATTTCAATATATTTCAACATGTCAATCTAACTAGGTTTGTATGGCTATGTTTCTTTCTAGAGACATTTCAATATGTTTCAACATGTCAATCTAACTAGGTTTGTATGGCTATGTTTCTTTCTAGAGACATTTCAATATGTTTCAACATGTCAATCTAACTAGGTTTGTATGGCTATGTTTCTTTCTAGAGACATCTCAATATGTTTCAACATGTCAATCTAACTAGGTTTGTATGGCTATGTTTCTTTCTAGAGACATTTCAATATGTTTCAACATGTCAATCTAACTAGGTTTGTATGGCTATGTTTCTTTCTAGAGACATTTCAATATATTTCAACATGTCAATCTAACTAGGTTTGTATGGCTATGTTTCTTTCTAGAGACATTTCAATATGTTTCAACATGTCAATCTAACTAGGTTTGTATGGCTATGTTTCTTTCTAGAGACATTTCAATATGTTTCAACATGTCAATCTAACTAGGTTTGTATGGCTATGTTTCTTTCTAGAGACATCTCAATATGTTTCAACATGTCAATCTAACTAGGTTTGTATGGCTATGTTTCTTTCTAGAGACATCTCAATATGTTTCAAGATGTCAATCTAACTAGGTTTGTATGGCTATGTTTCTTTCTAGAGACATCTCAATATGTTTCAACATGTCAATCTAACTAGGTTTGTATGGCTATGTTTCGTTTCAAGAGACATCTCAATATGTTTCAACATGTCAATCTAACTAGGTTTGTATGGCTATGTTTCTTTTCTAGAGACATGTCAATATATTTCAACATGTCAATCTAACTAGGTTTGTATGGCTATGTTTCTTTCTAGAGACATGTCAATATGTTTCAACATTTCAAATCTCAGTAGGTTTGTATGGTTATATTTCTTTCCTAGAGACATGTCAATATGTTTCAACATTTCAAATATCAGTAGGTTTGTATGGTTATATTTCTTTCTAGAGACATTTCAATATATTCTGCATTTCACTCTTAGTAGGTTTGTAAATCAATATGTTTCAATATTTCACTTTCAGTAGGTTTGTATAGCTATATAGCTATATTTTGTTCCTAGATGTTTCAACATTTCAATCTAAGTAGGTTTGTATGGCTATGTTTCTTTCCAATAGACATTTCAATATGTTTGAACATTTCAATCTAAGTAGGTTTGTATGGCTATGTTTCTTTCTAGAGACATTTCAATATGTTTCAACATTTCAATCTATGTAGGTTTGAGTGTCTATATTTGTTATCAGCAGAGTAGTCCTAATAATAATAATAATAATAATGAAGAAAACTTATATAGCGCACATTCCAGGCTAGCTGCTCATGGCGCTTTACAAAAAAAATACATTTAATCAAATCACATCAATACCCATGCCCGCACGCACACAAGCACACACACTGACGAACATAGCATATCATTTACACGCGCATGCACACATACATACAGTACATACATACATACATACGTACGTACGTTCGTACATACATACATACACACAGACACAAACACACACACATCCCCACACACGTGCATAAGCACATGCCAGCGCGCGCAAGCACACACACACTTTCTGTCTCCCAACTTTCCCATGCCATTCATCATCCACACACGCTTTCATTCTCACAATCCGATCATGGTGGACAGTAGTGTTCAGAGAATAGATGAGTTTTCAGGTTGGTTTTGAAAACTGACAGGGAGTTGGAATGTCTGAGAGACAGAGGGAGTTTGTTCCAAGTAGCTGGGGCCTGAAAAGAAAAGGATCTCTCGCCATAAGTTTTCGTTTTAAGTGAGGGAGGCTGTAGAATACGAGAATCAGAAGAAGAATGATTAAGGTTTTGTTTTATGCTAATCTTGTTGTTTTCCTTTGCCGTTTCTTCAGTCTCGTCACATTTGTTTGTCTTGTGTTTCCCTTTTAACAGACAAGTCCCACATTATGATTACGTTTTTAATACAAATAACAATGTTCTGCTGTTGTTGCAGCTCAATGGGCCGCTACATGGCACACGATTCGATTCACTGCGATCCGATTGTGACATTCTGAGGCATGATTCGCGTGCAATTCTAGTGTCTACATGAATCTGATGAAATTCTACTTGTTATGTTCCTTATCTTTATAGTCCCCCGTACACGAATCTGATGAAATATCTGTATTGTTGTATCAGACATTTCATTGGATTCCTGTATTGTCTGCTTGAGTATAGTGAGCGAAAATAGTAGAATTATTTTTAGACGGAAGTATTTTACGTGAATCACGACTCACAGACATCGTCACGATCGGATCGCATTGGGGTCGAATCGTATGCAGCGTGTGTGCCCTTCATTAAGTCAGTCATTTGCTAAGTGTTCCTCGGTCTCAACAGATTTGTATATACATCTTTTGGTTTCTCTTTACCATTTGAGTCTCCAGTAATTGTTTTATTTTTTCTTCATATCAACTATTGTGTTCTCTGTTTATATTTATGTAGCTGAATCAGAATCTTCAGCTCTTATTGCTTAATCTCAATGTATTTGTTTATGTCCTT